>JAFMOD010000246.1:277872-300902 GCA_019802435.1 Corydoras maculifer
GCACACGCCCCCCCCCCCCTTTTTTTTAATTTATTTATTTTTTTATTTTTTTACAACAGGTATTTGTTAAAGAGATGTGTCTTCAGCAATTTTTTTTATTTTTTTTATTTTTTTTATAGTCACTCAGAATCAAAATGAGGAAGTCAGGCAGCACGTTGGTTTAGTGGTTAGCACGTTCGTCTCTCAGCGCTAGGGATTCTTGCTTTGAATCCCCATCTGGGTGGAGTTTCCATGTTCTCCCCGTGTCCGCGTGGGTTTCTGCCGGGTTCTCCGGTTTCCTCCCACAGTCCAAAAACATGGATCAAGTCAATTGAATTCTCCAAAATTGCCCCATATAGAGTGTGTCTGTGTGAGAGAGTGTGTGCCCAGCGATCTGGGTCTATCAGCCCAGCGCCCGAAACATTCTCCCCTGGATGGGCATGGGGAACCCCACCGTGACCCTAATAGAGGATATAGTGGGAGATAATGAAGTCATAACTCACAGCTTTTCTGAAGTAGCTTTCATTAAGCGGGAGGATTGCTGGCTATATGCGTCACGTTTTTAATAAAAAAACTCAAGCGGCTTATCGGCGTGATCGGGGTGTAATGTCTTTAAGTGACGCCTTAATTTATTAGGCTTCATGCTGTCCGCTGCCAACATTTTAAGACACAGAAGACACACTGGTCTTTCTTCGTCTCCCACCTTTTAGTTACAGTGAAGCCAGGCGCTACATACGCTTCATCATATTTTCTCGTTTTAGCTTTCGGTTGACTTTTGTTGGTTTTATCTTCTTCTCTCTCTGCCATCCCTGTTAAATATTTTTCCGTGTTGTCTGTTGAGGGTTTGTTTAATACACTTAATATCACTTGCTCTGTGATATCTTGTTATGCGCCCCCTCAGGCACCGCCCCACTATTTGAGAAGTACTGCTGTAAAGGTAGTCTCTTGAATGTATGCATTTAAACTGGCCTTTTCGCTTTTCTGCTTTTTAGCATTCTACATCATTTAACACATCAGATTTAATAGTATATGAAGGTTTCAGTAACCTTCAGACTGCGTAATAGGAACTGTGAAGAGATTTATGAACGAAAGCCAGTCCTTGTGCCCACACAGTCACGAAATTTGCCTCCACAATCTTAACTAATGGAAATGGTTCAGATTTGTCCTTTTTTTAAATTCCACCCACCTCTCTCTACCTTTCAGATATAACAGATACACACACCCTTAGATATTATTTGTCTTTACTGTCTTTTTGTCTCATACGGTTTCTCTCTTGCTCTGTCTTGTTTTTTTATGTACTTGCTCAGAAGAATAATTATAAATGCTACCCTGCCTGTGTTATATCAAAAATGGATTTACTTATGTGATGTGCAAAAAGGTACTTCAGTTTTTGATCCAAGTGATGTGGCCCCGTGATGCTAAAACTGCAAATTACATAACTACACCTTAATAATAAGAATGTAGCAAAGATTCTTGACTAATTGATTACTGTATACACAAAAAACAGACATTTTGATTTAGTTTTGGAATTATAATTTCTAAAACTGTGAAATAATAACAGAAAAAACATTTGTTTTTACTGTGTCTTAAAGCAGAACACTACAATGGCAGTTTTCTCCAAATGACAAAACAAATAACAGAAGAACCATCTTACAGCATATTTTATGAACTGCTTTGCTGCTTAGTTATATAGAAGCACAAGCAGATAGTAAATAATGAAGCACTTGCCTCATTTTCCTGCTTCGTGTTTTACAAGCCCTTATAAGAGGATTTATTTTTAGTATGGACATCAATTGGGCTTGCACAGCACAGCATATTGAACCGTACCCTTTGCTTTTACAATTACAAAAGATGTCAGGATGTCATAGAGAAAAAGTGCAAATAAAGCTAAATGCTAGATATGCTGCTAAGTAAGAATATAGATACAGAGATACAAATAAGCTTCAGAATGGAGCTTTATATTCATTCATTCATTCATTATGTTTGCTTAATCCTCAAATCCTCTTAATTTCGGCAACACACAAACACACACTATATGGGGCAATTAAGGGCATTAAATTTACCTTAAATCCATGTTTTTGGAATGTGGGAGGAAACCAGAGAACACAGAGGAAACCCACACAGACATGGGGAGAACATGAAAACTACACCCAGATTGGAATTCGAACTTGCAATGCCCAGCAGTGAGAGGCAAACTTGTTAACCAATAAGCCTCCATGCTTCCCAGGGGTTTATATATGACTTAGTATTTACGTTGTTCAGAAACTATTTCTCTAGTAACATTATAGAAAACCTGTGGTAAAAAGATGCATAAACATTAAAATGATCTATAAGCAGAAATAAAATAATGTATCACAATTGATTTATTTGGTGTTTAATTGTGAAACCTGTGAAAATAAAACTGGATCCTGCTGTTGAAAAGGAGCAATCTATCATTGTGGTAACCATATTTGTCAGAGAAAATAATATTCAATTGGTTGCATGATAATAGTATGATAGTTTCCCACTGGATATTAAATTGGCTTAAAGTCAGCTATTTCTGTTTGGGTGATATTTGACTGGCACAGCAAAAATCATTCTCATTAACAAAAAATTCAAAATGTATTTAGTAATTCTGCCATTAATGTGCACAAATTTATGTATTGATCTGACCAGTGCTGGTGTCACTGGTGGGGCAATATTTTATAAACAGTTTAATTTTTGCGACATTGTAAGCAGGTTTAATGGAATAGTACAGTGTGTTCAAAATAATTCAACCCCCACAATGTTTTAGCAAGACGTGAAACATAGCTTGACAAGTTCCTTGCCGCAATTTAAAGGTATCCCTCATTCCTCATGGGCAAAGTCCTCTAGTTCATTGACATTCTTGGGCTTGCGTGCTGCAACTGCCTTCCAGTCCCACCAGAGATTTTCTATGGGATTTAAGTCAGGTGATTGTGATGGCCACTCTAGAATCTTCCAACCCTTCTTTTGCAACCAAGCCCTGGTAGAATTTGAGGTATGCTTGGGATCATTGTCTTGTTGGAAGGTCCAACATCTCCCAAGCTTCAGCTTTGTCACTGACTGCATGACATTTTCACCCAAGATCTCCTGATATTTAACTGAATTCATGATACCTTGCACACAGTGTAGATTCTCTGTACCAGAAGAAGCTAAACAACCCCAGAGCATGCCATGCTTTACAGTAGGCAAGGTGTTATTTTCTTTATAGGCCTCATTCTTCCTCCTCCAAACATATCTTTGAGCCATAGGCCCAAAAAGTTCCAATTTTTGGTTTTTCGCCCCAGAGAACAGTTTCCCAAAACCTTTGTGGTTTGTCCACATGGTTTTTGGCATACCAGAATCGACTGTTCTTGTGCTTTGGTGTCAGCAGAGGGGTGCGTCTGGGAGTTCTGGCACGGAGGCCTTTATCTCGAAGTGTGCGCCTTATCTGGGCCGAAACCTGAGTGCCTCCCTCTGACAAGTCCCGTCACAGTGCCTCAGCTGTCACCTTTAGTTTCATGTAACGGAGAGCAACTTGCCATGCCCAGGTAGCGTTTTTACTGTGCCTTTAGCTTTAAATTTGCAAATTATCCTTCCAAGTGTGTCTCTTGGAATGTTTAATGTCTTTGCTATCTTTTAACATCTGCATCCTTGCTTATGAAGAAAAATGACCTGCTCTCATGACTTCTTTGACCATTCCTTGGACATTAACTGTGTAGAAGAAGCGGAGTATCTCAGTCCTTTTAAATCTACTTAACTGTTGCTCAATATGGCCCTATTCACATCTGCAGGTGCCTACAATGCCTGACTAAAGACACCTGATTGAGACCTCTGTTTTTGAGAGTGGTAATTTTTTTAGGGGTTGAATAATTTTGTCACTGAAGAAATCGCAAAAAGGATATTTGTTTATGTACTAGAAAGAATATTGTTGTAATTTAAGTTGCCTTTGTATATTATTAAAGTCCTTTTTTGACCAAAATGTTAACAAGATAAAAAATAAATGTCAAACTTGATAAAACACCTTACTCTAGTGGGGGTTGAATAATTTTGAACACAACTGTATATGCACGGTATTTAGCATTGTCAGGTCCTTCAAAGCATTTTCTGAAGCCATCTCAGAGCCTTCCAGCTGGCTAACCTTATGTCAACATATTTATGCCCTCTGATTGGAGAGAACTTTTGATAAGCAGATATTTTCAGCCAATTAAAACTTATTGCAAAACAACGACTTGACTTTCAGCACTAGGTTTGTTGGCAATAGAAAAGGGCTTTTCAATGGAACTAATTAAACTTTTTTTAAGAAAAAAGGATGATGGATTTTGTTTACAAAAAAAAAAATCTGGATTTAATCAGGATTTTTGATGAGTGTTATATTCATAAATAATATTACAATTTTATGAGGTTATGTTGCGGTCTATGACCGGGCGAGGCGGATTCGCTACTCGGAGTGACGAGTGCTGGAGACGGAGGTACAAACAGAAGCAACGTTTATTGACCACAGTAGGGAAACACAGCACGGGGGAGCACAGAACACTGGACGAAGGAATACACGAGGTGGTGGGTGATGACGTCAATGCGGGTCGTGTTCCAATTCCAGGGGACGGCGTGAAGGGGACTTGACGGAGTGAAGGCGGCAGGGTGATGAACTGCACACAGAAAACACACAGAGAGACAGAACGACAAGGCGCTAGGAAACCAGGTGAGGTATTCAAGGCAGGAACGGGAGCTAGTAGTGTCAGGGCTTAGCACAGGCGTGGCACAAGACAAACTGGCGGTGAGAGACAGGTAGTGCAGGGTATAAATAGACAAACATGATGAGACCCAGGTGCTCGTGATTACAGGGGCGTGAACACATAACCCAACCCACACCACGTGACCAAAACAAACCGTGACAGGTTATTGTTGATTACTTTTTTCGAGTGTCTACACGAGTTGTATATATGCGATGCAATGGGTCTTTCTACTGCATTTGTGCATATGTTTTTATAGCCATAAAATAATTATTGACAAGTGGATTAACTTAGACAGAGCATTATTGAAGGTCTAGATGTGAAATGCACTGCCCACCACTGGTATTTAGTCTTTGTTATTTTAAATGGTTATAGCACAAATAATGTAATTTATTTTATTTTGTTAAAAAATTATTTTATTTGAGGTGGTGGAATACCAAAACTTTTGCTAGTCAATTTTAACTGAAAAAATATTTATTCAAAATATTGAAATATGCACCAAAAAAGGCATTTGTAATTGTCATTTTTAGGACTATTAGAAAATCACTATAAAATCTATGTCCATTTTCTAAATCTAGACTCTCTGTCAGAATGGGAAAATATTTAGATGTTAATACATTGTTTCCGCTCTTCATTTCCCCACCAGTACGACATGCATCTTTGAGAAACGCTGTGCTAACCTAAAAACACAGTTTGTGTATTGTAAAAAATATTTCCAACTTTAAAACATTGGTTCCTGGCTTAATTTTCGCTTACCATGCAAATGAAGCTTACTTAATAGATTAATAGAAGATGTCTGATAAGTAAGAATTGGACATTAGACAAAGAATGTAGAAAGTAAAACAATGTAGATAAAACTGTCAATATGTTGCAGTACATATAGAACACATATTTCTGCTATAATGTTTGAACAGTTTTTTCTGTGAGGAAAATTCTGTGAGGTGAAAGTTCCAGAATATACAGCAACCCCTTTGTCTCAAGGAATCAACAAAAAAAGACTCACTCTTTTATCCATCAAATTAGGAATTAGAGAAATTAGGAATTAGTAGCTCAAAATAATATTTAGCACATAGTTACATTTTTAAGGGCAAAAATGCAAACATGCAAGGGGTCAGTAATTTAGTTTACCTTCCAAGATCCAAGTAATTATACTTGCTTTTTTGTTTGGCAAAATAATTACAGATGAAAACTTTGTTTTTGTTGCTAATCTGTCCACAAACAATCTGTAAAATCCGAAATCGATGAATACTGGGGCACTTCAATGTAATTCAAATTAATTTCTTATGGACTCCAAAAACATACCAAAAACACATTTTATAGAGAATAAATGTAAAAACAGAACCAACAAAAACAAAAAAAAAGAACAAAGAAATCATTCATTCATTCATTCATTATCTCCCGCTTATCCTCTATTAGGGTCGCGGTGGGGTTTCCCATGCCCATCCAGGGGAGAACGTCTCAGGCGCTGGGCAGATAGACCCAGGACAGGGCGATAATCCATCGCTGGGCACACACTCACTCACTCACTCACACAAACACACTCTTATAGGGGGCAATTTGGAGAATTCAATTGACTTGATCCATGTTTTTGGACTGTGGGAGGAAACCAGAGAACCCGGAAGAAACCCACGCAGACACGGGGAGAACATGGAAACTCCAACCAGATGGGGATTCGAACCGGGAATCCCTAGCGCTGAGAGGCGAACGTGCTAACCACTAAGCCACCGTGCCGCCTCAAAGAAATTATATATAAAGTATTTTAATTTTGTTAATAAAAATTTATGTAAAAGACTTATGTAAATAGTAAATGAACTATTAACATTTTAAGAACGGCTATATTTAATTGATCCAAATTAATAATAACTTTTCGACATCTTTAATTTCTATTTTGTAAGTGCATTAATACCTTTCGCTACTGTTTGGAAATCTCAATTTCCACGATGAACCTTTTTCTGGAGGAGTCGAAAAACCACGATGCAGACTTTGGTAGATATTCGAATCAAGCGGTTTATTTAAGACAAACCAAGCTAAAGAAGTGTGTTCTTCCAAAACAATCCCAAGACCACCAGAAGTCCAGTTTCTACCCCTATTTATCCTTAAAACCCACCCCTATCTCTGCTGTTCTCCTAGAGCAGCTGGGTCAAGGGAATCTGAAAGGTGATCATACTGCCCCTTCTTTTAGGGGGGATGTTGACAATTAGGCGTCTATGAGTCTCATTTACCAGGTCTGAGGTGCTGAACGTGCACATTTTAGGGGCGTATGTTTGGTTCAAGTCAGGCTGACCACCTGACTTTAACCATCATTCATCTATTCAATCCTCGCCTACCCCCCCAGTCACCACGCATTCATATTTTCTGAACTTTGAGCTGATGGTCTGTTTGTATTCCTTCGATTCCCCCCGTGCCCACTAATTTGTTTTATTCCCAAGATGCTGTGAGATAGTCAGAGTCCAGCGCTTACATTCATTCAGCAGAGATTTACTATATCAGTATGCCGTGCGTGTGAGCCCTATGATCAGTACATGTTTCTTTGAAGTAAAACACTCAGATTTTTAAAACTCTAATAACGTGCGGCTACCAGGGTCCTGAGGTTGTGGGAGGTCCAGGCTTCTGTCACTGTAATCGGCGTCCGCCACTCAGGTGCTCCACGCCTGCAGTGTTGTTGCCTCCGTCCATCACTAGCTGGCCAGCTAGCTGGCCTTCTCTCCGTCCTCCCAGGTCTCCGGTTGCGGCTGATAAATTTCTAATGCCCTATGTTCATTCAATGCTATACTAAAGCGTGTGCGTGCAATGTATTAGCTTCTCTACTGGTCTAATACCTTAGTGGGAATAATTGAGAGAGAGAGAAAGAAAGAGAGAGAAAACGAAGTACAGAAGTCCTGGATGAAAACAAGAGATGATCTTGGGCATTATTTAAGTGTAGCTGGTCCTTTCTTCATCCGATTCCTCATCTCCAGAGTCCGATTCAGCCGTCCGCAGCGGCATGCTGAAGTCTGGAGACTTTTCCGATTGTTCCCCAATGGCAGTCACAATCAATCTAGTTAACAGAGCTCTCAGCCATGGTACGCAGCAGCACCCACAGGTTACCAATATAGCAACAAACACAGCAACAGACATAACAAGTGACATGATTAAATCCTTCCATTTGCCAAACATGTTATTTATCCATAATTGTAAAGGATTTTCTATGCCTGAGGCCTCGTGCATTTCCTGTGATAGTTTACGTAACCCGTTGAGGGCCTTGGTTACTGACCCATCAGGTGCTGTGTTATTTGGCATATAGACGCAGCACACTTCACCAATCATTACGCAAACACCCCCTTTTTCTGCCAGGAGCATGTCTAAAGCTTTCCTGTTCTGTATAGCCACGATCGATGTCACATGCAATTGTTTACTTAATCCCTCAATGGCATCTCTAGTGAGATTAGTAAGACGAAGTACATTGTAATGTATAAAATTTATTCTGTCCACATTTTTGTTTGGAGTCACTGGAAAAAGGGACGATATTACTGGAATATTTTCAAAGCCTGCTGCCACCTGATTTGCCAATTTGAACTCGCCTGGCACCCCCTTAGGTACCCCAATCGAGTCTATATAAGTGGGTGAGTCCTTATATAAATCAAAGCTGGCTGCCCTCCTACTACTGACCCTTTGAGGTTTGTTTCCACTTAAACCTATGAGGGTAAGAGGAGCCAACAGTCTTACCATGGCACACCTGCCAACAGCCAGGGTGGGCATTCTTACCACCAGGTTGTGTTTCCCACAATAATAATATAACCCAGATCGGGCCCACGGTCCTATATCAGTGTCGTTGTAGGTGATATTTGTCTGGCACCAATCATCAGGTACCTCCCCTAATCTGACGGAGGGCCGCGAGTGATTTCTTTTGAAACAAGTGTAGTTTCCCTCTCCTTTCCATGGAGTGAATGGTCCGGAGGCAGTATGGTTATTCATTGTTGGGTAGATTTTTGACAATGCGGTGCAGTTAGGTGGATTTGCCTCTTTGGTCAATTTCACCATACAGTCAAATCCTGGCTTATCTACTTCTGGGTGGAGGGGGGTTGGGCGAGTGCTTAGCCTGGGGCGCATGCTTTACAGCCTTCCATCTCTTGATC
This sequence comes from Corydoras maculifer, assembly GCA_019802435.1. Taxonomy (NCBI): domain Eukaryota; kingdom Metazoa; phylum Chordata; class Actinopteri; order Siluriformes; family Callichthyidae; genus Corydoras; species Corydoras maculifer. The sequence goes on from JAFMOD010000246.1 coordinate 286,679, forward strand.
CTTGGCTTGTTGAGCCAACCAATTGTAGAAATAATGAAACTTGTGTTTTATTGAATGAATATGGTTTGCACTTTGTCATGTTTGGTATGCATATGATCATCCTCCAAAGGCGCTTATTTCTGTACAAGGTATACGTTGCTAGATTGTGATGTAGTAGATTTATAGAACATTACATATTTCTGGAATACTGTAGCCTAACAGANACATGTCGATATAGCCTCTGTCCATGTATTATAAAAGCCTCTGACAGAATTAAGATTTCTGCATGCTTACAAAATACCTCTGAGTCAGATATAGCTTAAACCATCGAGATAAATTTAACCCACTTAGTGCAGAGAAGCACTCCTGTAACTAAAGTTACAGTTTAATACAAATATCTTTGGAGTCAGATATTTTACATATTAGAACACACATTAAACCTTCGACCGTCTCTCATTCTCCGTAATCGGTAATGGGATGCGGGGGACTTTATTAATACCCGAAAAGTCCTACACAATCTAACCACAGATTAGTCTCCTGATAACCGGTGGTCAGTTTTACTATGTTTATTGATGTCATTGAGGTATAATCAGTTACGATTATACGGCTAGGTTTTCTCTCTCTAACCCGTGCTCTGGTTTGATAGGTGGGCTGTTGATTGTTACTCTGGTCTAGGGGCGGTGTTTTCTCACAAGTATCAGTCCCATGGTGTCATAGCCTGATTGATCTACCCCTATTACCAGTATAAAGTCCTCCCCTCCCCCTTGCTCAAAGGGAGCCTCGTCAAAATCTATTGATAAGCTTCAGGGGTTCGGTGTTTGATGATGGTTTCTTTGTAGTTTAAAATTCTGCCATTTCCTTCTCAAGTCGTCTGTCGTACCCCATCCCTCTGATGGATCCCATGGTGTCCAAATTCTGGTATACGCCCTGACACTTCTCCAGTGGTATTTTTTCTCCGCACCAACCTCCCCTGATATACCCTTGTGTTCTACACTCTAGGTCCTCCTTAGGTGTGTTACACACATACACATTGTATCCCCTATAGCTGTAGTTGTGGCCTCCGCATGGTATTACGTCACATAGGTCAAAAGTATAGGTTCTGTGACTCGTGCTCTATCGTTAACCCCTGGTAATGTTCTATACAATCTTGGTAGTGGTCCACGACTTCCCTTTTTGCCTTGTTTAATGCATGGCCTGTTGGTTGTGTGGTGATGGTGTAATTACCTGTGTACTTTGCCAGTTCTTCCAGGCCAAAAATCACTCCCACCATTGTGACGGAGACCAATCCCATAATCAGGGTAATCAGGTAAGTTTCCAAGGCGACCTCAGCCTGCATGCCACGTGGCCTCACTATATATGTTCTTCCGCTTGAACATACCCGGCCTTATAGTAGACTACTATTATTTATTTATTTATTTATTTTTTAGTGACCACAGATTTTAATCTGGTTTTAAGGATTGACTAGTCGGTCCAACCCCCACCCCGATTTAGGTATTCCCAGGACGGTTACTTTCTGTTTCCTTGATAAAATCCCTAAATGCCTTAATGCAGCGATAAATTAAACACAGTCCTTTTCACCCTCTTGATGTGTGGTACACTTACCTACTTCCGTTAATACACTCACCTCCTTCTTCCACCAGATCACCCTCTCGCTTTTACCACCAGTCTTAATCTTCCTCTGTTGGCTCCACTGACACCTTCTCCTCCTTGCCTACTGCTTTCGGGTTTGGATTCCTGGCTGTAACACAATGAGAAATGTGGTGCCAGGGGTTACCTCTCTTACCTTTCACCTTGACTGCGTGGTTGTCACTTCCGTCACTTCCCACGGTCCGGGCCACCTTGGTTCACTCCACTTTCTCTTGTGCGCCTTGAGCCTTAACCAGTCTCCAACTTGCACTGGCTGAGCCCGTTCTGTCTGGTCCTGTTTTGTCCTCTTCTCTACCTGTTGGGTGATTTGTGATATTACCTTGGTGAGCGCGCTCATGTAGTCGTCCAGCTCTTCTTCATAGACCTTCTCGGGGAGGACCTGGCATTGGTCTCCCAGTCAAAAGATGGTGGGTGTTATGGTCTGTCACGGAGGGGTGGTGCTCCCTGGGTAGCTCCGCCCCTTATCCAGTTGGTCTCCACGCCCCGGTATGCTTTGTTTATGTCCTGGTTCTTGGTCACGTGTGTTTGTATATCCCTGTCTTGCGTTTTGTTATGGTCACGTGTTCTGTGTAGTTATGGTTTGTTTTGGTCACATGGTGTGGGTTAGTCTTGTGTTAATGCCCCTGTAATTATGCACACCTGGTTCCCCGATCACTGTCCCTATTTAGGAAGCTCACTCCCGTCACTCGGGGCTTGATGGACTTGGTTCGTGCACCTACCCTCGCTACGCCTCGTCCACTCTGGCTCACACCCCCTGTCTCTGGTTCTCGCCCTGTTCTCGCCTCGTCCTGTTCTCGCCTCGTCCTGTTTACACCTCGTCCTGCTTCGCCTCGTCCTGTTCTTGCCTCGTCCTGTTCGCCTCGTCTTGTTGTTCTGTATTTATGGTTTTGTGTTACAGTTTATCGCCGACTCCCGTTGCCTGTGTAGCCACACTCCGCCCTGTGTGTACCGGCGGATTGGAACACGACCCCGCTGACGTCTAACGCCGACTACGCGGTGTCGTCAGATCCCAGCTCCGCATCACCGGTGTTCATCCGCGTCTGTCAGTGTTTGGTTCCCGAAGGACTGTTGAACTGTATGTGTGGCTAAATAAACTTTAGTGTTGGCAACATATCCCCGCCACCAACTACGTCGTTCCGAGTAGCGGATCCACCTACTCCGACCGGTTCCTGGCGGAACCGTAACAGTGGGGGGAGTAGTTCATGTTTTTTATCGGACACGCCCTCATGGACATCAATACCAGTGGCAACGCTTCTACCCAGGGCAACCTTGTGTTGTGGCACGTTTTGGCCAACTTCATTTGAATGTGCGGTTTGCTCTCTCGACCAGACCTTGCGAGGCTGCGTGATATATGGCTTCAAATTTATGGACAATTCCCAACGCCCTTTCCACCTCTTCCAATTTCTTATTGTTAAAATGGGTTCCGTTGTCTGATCTAAATCTTTTTAATACTCCATACCTGGGTATCAGTTCCGTCCTTAGCCATTTTACCACTGTTTTGGCATCCTCCTTTCTGCAGGCGTTCGCTTCCACCCAACAGGTATAGGAGTCCACCATAACAAGCAAAAACCGGTGACCCCCTACTCGCTGTTCTACCCCCATGTCAGTGAAATCGATGCAAATGTCCGTGAAGGGCCCCTCTGGAACCGGGAACGTACCCGGTGATACTTTAAGTCCTGGTTTGGGATTATAGCTTTGGCATGTGTCGCAGCAATCTACATGGAGTTTCACCATATCTTTTAAATGGGGGTGCCACCAATTTTCTGACAGTATTTTTAGCATTACTGGCTGCCCCTGGTGAGTGGGCCCATGGGCCATGTTGTACTAAGTTCAGTAATTTTATAGATGGGACTAGTTTATTACCTTCGGGGCACCGAAGTGTCTTCACACTTACGTGCCCCTTTATCAAGCCACATACCTTTTTCTTCTGGGCTTGCCTCCTTTTGAACCAGTTTCAAGTGTTCTACTATAAGCTCTGGTACCTGTCCAGATCCTAATACCACATATTTCTTGACGGTGTAACTCCCTGCCTCTTTCGCCGCCTGATCGGCTGCTTCATTTCCCCGCGCCTCCATGTCCCCCTTAGTGGAGTGACCTTTGCATTTGATGATGGCCACCTGCTTTGGCAGCTGTACTGCTTCCAGCAACTGATGTATGTGTTTGTGATGTTTAATAGGTCCCCCTTGTGCTGTTCTGAAACTTCTCCGCATCCATTGTGGTCCATCTATTTGTACTGCAGAATAAGCATATGCTAAATCTGTATAAATATTCACAGTTTTTCCCTCTGATAATTCTAATGCTCTTGTCAATGCGATTACCTCCGCAAGTTGAGCTGACACGGGCTGTGGGATTGTTCCTGCTTCTAAGATAACCAATTGATCCCCCTGTTTTCCCACTACTGCATATGAGGCTCGCAAACCTTCATCTGACCTGTAACAGCACACGTCACTAAATAGTATTAGCTCAGGTTAGGGGCTGTTCATCTAAATCACTTCTAATCTTAATCACTGTTTGTGTCACCTGTTCACAGCTGTGTTGTTTGCTGTCAGGTGGTGAGTGCATGTATTGTGCCATGTTTGCAATCTTGTCTGGAGTTGTGTAGGTGATGTGAGGTTGGGTCAACATTTCCTGTATCTTGTCCTTTCTTGCCCTTGACAGTGTGAATGCTGTAGATTTAAGAAAGGCAATCACCTCATGGGTAGTGTTCACAACTAATGGATGACACATCACTAAGTGTGCGGTTTTGTTTAAAGCCACTGCTAAGGCTGCCATGTACCTTGTGCATCCCGCATGTCCTAATACTACAGGGTCCAGTTTGGAACTGTGATAAAGTAGAACCGTCCTAGTCGAGTCCCTCCCTATTTTCTGAAAGAGTACTGCATTAACAATGCCCTCTTTTTCAGAAACATCTAAGTAAAATGGTTTTGTAAAATCAGGGGACTGCAGGTCAGCCGCCATGGACAATGCTTGCTTTAAGGTAATAAAGTCATCTTCCATTTCTGTGGTCCATGTTATTGGTGCTGTAAGGTTGCGTTGGCCTATTCTGGTCACCTTTCCCCTCAGTCTGTCTGTCATCCCTGCATAATTTGGCAGGTAGTTTCGAAGGTATCCCGCCAACCCTAAGAATGACAACATGTTGCTGACATTGTGTGGTCTTGGAAAATCTAAGATTGCTTGTCGGTTAGATGATGTGAGTCTGTATGTCCTTTTTGTGAAATCAGTCGGCCTAAAAACGTGACGGTGGGTCTGCACACCTGAAGTTTTACTTTGTTGACCTTGTAACCCAAATTGGCCAGGTGTGTTAAAATAGTTAGTGTGTCTTTTAAACAAGCTGTATGACTGTCACATGCGATAAGTAAGTCATCTATGTATTGACATGGCAAGGTATTGTCATGCAAGATGGCGTCGTCCTGCAGCACTGATAGGTCTTTTAGGAGACACTGGTTAAAAATACCTGGACTGTCTTTGTACCCCTGGGGCAATCTGTTGTAGGTGTATTGTTGACCCCTAAATGTGAAAGCAAAAATTAGCTTGACTTCATCAGATAGTGGAATACTGAAAAATGCATTTGCCAGGTCTACTACGGTAAAACACGCATGTTCTGGGGTGAGGTTCTGGAGCATTCTGTAAGGGTCAGGTACTGCAATCCCCTCATTGATTGTTACTTGGTTAATAAGCCTTAAATCATGCACTATCCTATATTCATTCTTACCAGGCTTCAGCACCTGCTTGTGCTGAAGCCTGGTAAGAATGAATATAGGATATACTTTCCAGTACCCCCCCTGCCTGATGGGTGTGTTCCAGGGTGAGGCGGTGGGTGTCAGTACTTCTACCTTCAAGAGGTCATGTATGATGTCAGCAATCCCTTCTATCGCCTCACGCTTTAGGGGGTACTGTGGTCGATTCACAGGAGTGGTGTCTGCATACTCATCTGCTGGCCACACCTCCTTTTGTCTGGGATTCAGGATTACTACAGCCGCCACCCCTTCTGGATCCATTATGATGCTGTTGGTGACCAGCAGTGTGTCGTGGCCCGCATAATCCCTGTTCCATGCTTCCTGGAAGGTCTCATCTGCCTGTCTGGTGTAGTACATAGTGCAGTGTAGTGGGTCAGGGAGTGGGAGTAATGGTTGTTGGCTACACAGCCAACCCTTCCACAACTGGAAAACATAGACTATGTTGCTAGTGGTTAGTTTGCAATTTGAAACTTTCAACAATGCCACAGCACACAGGACTCTCTGGGACCACCAAGAAGGTCTCTCACTACTTTAGCGACTTCAGCCACAGTGCTTGACAAGCCTCCTCCCGGGTCCTCTGACTCTGCCTCCTCTCCGGAGGTAATTGGTGGGATTGAGAAGGTCCTTGAAGTATTCCTTCCACCGCCTAATGATGTACCCAGTCGAAGTTAACAGTGCACCCCCTCCTCCACTATATACTGTGTTGGTGGCACACTGCTTTCCCCTCCTGAGTCACCTGACAGTTTGCCAGAATCTTCTAGGAGCCGACCGAAAGTCATTTTCCAAGGTCTCACCGAACTCCTCCGCGTTTTTGCCTCTGCGACGCACGAAGCCACAAATCTCTTGGCCTGTCGGTACCGGTCAGCTGCTTCTGGAGTCCCACAAGCCAACCATGCCTGATAGGACTCCTTCTTCAGCTTGACGGCATCCCCTACACGGGGTGTCCACCACCGTGTTTGAGGGTTACCGCCACGACAGGCACCGACTACCTTGCGACCACAGCTCCTGTCTGCCGCCTCAACAACGGAGGAACAGAACATGACCCATTCAGGCTCAATGTCCCCCACCTCTCCCGGAATGAGGTTAAAGCTCTGATGGAGGTGAGAGTTGAACATCTGTCTGACAGGTTCTTCTGCCAGACGTTCCCAGCAAACCCTCACTATACGTTAAGGTCTGCCTTGTCTGACCGGCATCTTCCCCCGCCATCTGGTCCAACTCACCACCATGTGGTGATCAGTTGACAGCTCAGCTCCTCTCTTCACCCGAGTGTCCAAGACACATGGCCGCAAGTCCAATGACACAACTACAAAGTCGATCGTTGAACTGCGGCCTAGGGCATCCTGGCGCTATGTGCACTTATGGACACCCTTGTGCTTGAACATGGTGTCCGTGATTTGCACAGAAGTCCAACAACTGAACACAACTCGGGTTCAGATCAGAGAGGCCGTTCCTCCCAATCACACCTCTCCAGGTCTCACTGTAATTGCCCACGTGAGCATTCAAATCCCCCAGTAGGACTACAGAGTCTCCAGGGGGAGCACTTTCCAGTACCCCCCCCCACGGACTCCAAGAAGGCTGGGTACTCTAAACTGCTGTTCGGCGCATAAGCGCAGACAACAATCAATACCCGTTCCCCCACCCGAAGGCGTAGGGAAGCTACCCTCTCATCCACCGGGGAAAACCCCAACATGCAAGCGTCAAGCCGGGGGGCCACGAGAAAGCCCACACCTGCCCGACGCCTCTCGCCATGGGCAACTCCAGAAAAGAACAGAGTCCTGTCCCTCTCAAGGAAATTGGTCCCAGAACCCACGCTGTGCGTTGAGGTGAGCCCGACTATATCTAGCCGATATCTCTCGACCTCCCGCACAAGCTCAGACTCCTTCCCTGCCAGTGAAGTGACGTTCCAAGTTCCGAAAGCCAATTTCAGCAACCGAGGATCGCGATGCCCAGGCCCACGCCTCCGGCCACTGCCCGATCCACACTGCACCGAACCCCTATTGCTACCCCCCCACAGGTGGTGAGCCCATTTGAGGGGGAACCCATGTAGCTCCTTCGGGCTGGGCCCGGTCGGGCACCATGGGAAAGTGCCCGGCCACCAGACGCTCGCTGACGAACCCCATCCCTAGGCCTGGCTCCAGGGTGGGGCCCCGATAACTCTATATCGGGCAGGGTACACGTGTTCTTTGATTTTCTTTTCATAGGGGTTTTATTGGACCACTCTTTGTCTGGCCCGTCACCTAGGACCAATTTGCATTGGGAGAGCCTGCCTGGGGCTTTTGCCCCAGACAACATAGCTCCTAGGATCATTCAAGCATGCAAACTCCTCCGCCACGGTAAGGTGGTGATCCAAGGAGGAGTGTTGCTCTCATACTTTTGAGATTTCTTATTGATTTCCTTCTTCAACTTGGTTGAGTTTCTGGTCTTTTTTTGGCTTAAAGCATTCACTTTTACTTAGCGAGGGGAAACACTTAATAGGGACAATGAGGTTTGTGCTCATCCCGTGAGCACACTGATTGAATTAGTCAAAGTGTCAAAAAAGGAGAGATTTTTTATTTTTATTTTACGAGATGCCTGTTCTTAAAAATAGCGTTAAGTTACAGTTTATGAAAGCAAAGCAACCCCAAATGGACCCGAAAGGCATAAGATTTTCCTATATTGTCTGTTATGTTGTTTATAATATTTAAGTAAATATATAAGTGATAATACTGCATAAAGATGTTTACAATTGATATTTATTCTCAGGTCAGTCTGTAAAATATTTCTTCAGGGAGCGTGACACATCATTTCCACACAAATTATTGGCCAATTAAGACCTAAACATCATTGAGAATTATATGAGAAATATGTCCTGAAGAAGTTGTAGCGCAGTAGTCCAATTAATGTATTGATATTGCAGAAGCCTTTGAAAATCATGTTTTTGAGTCCGTGACATTTTTTCAGTCCTTTGTCCCCCCTTCTATTTGCTCTTGCTATTGAACCTTTGTCCATTTCCTTAAAGTCTCTTATTTCTTTTCAAGGAATTTTTCGCTCAGGTATTGAGCTAAAATTATCTCTTTATGCAGATGACCTGCTTTTATATGTCACTGATCCATTAAACAGTCTTTCTTCAATTTTGTCACTTTTAAGGACATTTGGCTCTTTCACTCTTCTGCAGATTCACTCTGTATCCTGAGAATGTTATCTAGTAAACCATTTAGCGCTTTCACTTAAACAATCATCTCTACCCTGCTCCAATGGGATTTAAATATTTGGGAATTCATATTTCTTGTACTTTACCATCCTCTTTGACAGCAATTTTACCCCATTATTGAGTAGACTTAAACTAGACCTACAGAGATGGAATTCTCTTCCTCTATCTTTATTGGCAAGAATAAATGTCATTAGGGTAAATGTCTTACCTAGGTTTTTGTTTTTGTTTCAGAACATCCTGAATGTTGCCCAAAAAGTATTTTAAATCCCTCGATCGATATATTACAAATTTTATATGGAATGGAAAAGTCCCAAGAGTAAGAAACTTACTCTTACAGAGATTTAGATATGATGGTGGGCTATCCCTTCCTAATTTTCAATTTTACTACTGGTCTGCACACATTCAAAAAATACTTCATTGGCTTCATACACCGGAGATGCAGTGGTGCAAACTCGAAACACATTCCTGCTCTCCATCTACAGCCCTCGCTTTGCTCACTCCTCCCCTGCCTCAAAAGGTCTCAAAGAGTTCTAGAAACCCATTGACACTTTCCACTTTACGTATATGGTTTCAGTTTAGATGAAATTTAAAATTTTTATCTCCATCCACAAAAATGCCTATATTGAATAACGAATTGTTTCTTCCAGCAATAAGTGATCCCGCCTTTGTGGTGTGGTATGACAGAGGCATTCGATGGGTCTCTGATTTGTATAAAGATGGCATGTTCCGCAGTTTTTCTCAACTATCTGATGACTTTTATTTACTTCCTTCACACAGGTTCCGTTATTTTCAAATAAGGCACTTTGTATCTTCCCATTTTTCTAATTATCCATACCTTCCCAACAATCAACCATGGGCTAATTTTCTGACTATGAAATATCCCCAAAAATCCCTTATATCTAAGATTTATATGGATTATATGTCCTGGGCAGTAAAATCCCCCACAAAAGTTAAGAAAGCCTGGGAAGAGGAGTTGGGTACTTTATTTCCTGAGGAATGGTGGGATAGAGCGGTGGATAAAATATGCTTTGGTGCACCCTGTGCTAGACTTCATCTTGTACAATTTAAAGTATTGAATAGGGTCCATCGATCAAAATTTCACCTTTCAATATTCTATCCAAATTCTATTGAGGATCGGTGTGACAGATGCTCTGGTTCACCCTGCCATCTTAGTCATATGTTTTTTTTCTGTCCCTCATTACGCAAATTCTGGTCTGGTTATTTTGACTTTATTTCAGAGGTTTTGGGGGTTGTTGTTTCCCCCTGCCCCTCTGTTGCAATATTTGGTCTTGCCCCTGACTGTTGTTCACTTAATCAGGCTCAATCAGATGTTGTGGCTTTTACCTCTTTATTGGCTAGATGTCGCATATTAATGTTGTGGAAATCCACAAAACCCGCTTCGGTCTCGCAGTGGATTCATGATGTCCTATACTTTTTGAGACTAGAAAAAATAAAACATACGCTAAAAGGCAATACTGCCACATTTAATTTTAAATGGGATCCATTCCTCTCAGTCTTTAATTCTCTTGATAGTGCCAGCTGACTGACCCTCCCCTTTCCCCTCCCCTCTGTTGTTTTGGTCTGTGTCTGTCTGTGCTGTGGGTGTGTGAGTGTTTGTTAATAAGTTTAGGGGTTATAAAAAAAGAAAAATTCTTGAGGATGTCTTAAATAAATAGACACTGTTTAATTTATGGTATTATAATGTTATAATATAATAAACAAACCAAGATAGAAGGTTTGTGGAGAAGTAGTGATGGCAGCCGACCTCACTGGCACCATCTTGGACCACCAGAGGGTGTGTTCCACTTATAGAGGAATTACAGTCCTCAGCCTCCCTGGCAAAGTCTTCGCAGGGGTACTGGAGAAGAGAGTCCGACTAATAGTTGGTTTCAGGAGGAGCAGTGTGGTTTTCGTCCTGGAACACTGGACCAGCTCTTCACTCTCTCCAGGATCCTCGAGGGTTCATGGGAGTTTGCTCAACCAGTCTAAATGTGTTTTATGGATCTGGAGAAGGCTTTCAACTGTGTCCCTCAGAGTATTTTGTGGGAGGTGCTTTGTTAGTATGGGGTTCATGGCTCCTTACTATGGGCAATTCAGTCCCTGTATTTGCGAAGCAGGATCGCATGGCCAGCAGTAAGTCGGACTTGTTTCCAGTAAGGGTTGGACTGTCCTTTGTCACCGGTTCTGTTCATAATTTATATGGAAGGTGTCCGGTTTGGTGATCTGAGGATCACGTCGCTGCTGTTTGCAGACGATGTGGTCCTGTTAGCATCATCAGGCTGCAAACTTCAGCACTTACTGGATCGGTTTGCAGCCGAGTGTGAAGCGGCTGAGATGAAAATCAGCACCTCCAAATCTGAGGCCATGGTTCTCTGCCAGAAAAGGGTAGAGAGTCCTCTCTGGGTCAGGGATCAGATCTTGCCTCAAGTGGAGGAGTTTAAGTATCTCGGGGTCTTGGGGTCACGAGTGATGGTAAGATGGAACATGAGATTGACAGATGGATCGGCGCAGGGTCAGTAGTGATGCGGATACCCTGTACCCTGTTGTGGTGAAGAAGGAGCTGAGCCATAAGGCAAGGCTCTCAATTTACCAGTTGATCTACGTTCCGACCCTCACCTATGAAATGTGTTTTCTCCACAGGGTGGCTGGGCTCTCCCTTAGAGATAAGGTGAGAAGCTCAGTCATCCGGGAGAGACTCGGAGTAGAGCCTTTACTCCTCCGCATCAAGAAGAGCCAGTTGAGGTGGTTCGGGCATCTGGTAAGGATGCCCCCTGGGCGCTTCCCTAGGGAGGTGTTTCAGGCAAGTCCAGCTGGGAGGAGACCCCGGGGAAGACCCAGGACACGCTGGAGGGATTACATCTCTCAGCTGGTCTGGGAATTTGTATATTTAGTCCTTAGAAGTACCTCAGCTTTATCAGAATTTTGTGGCAGAAAAAAAAATTCACTTATTGATTTCTTTAATACACTCAAATTTTCTGATTAAATATATTGTTAAATTTAGCTGATTGCACAGCCGCAAGTCTGCAAACTGCTTCCATGTTGAGTATAATTGATCCAAATGGGAGCATATATAGGGCAAACAGAAGTGGTCTCAATGCCGACCATTGTGGAACAACGTAGATTACTTTTGCAAGGTCTTTACGTTCATTATTTACACAGGTAAATTCTGTAAGCAATCTGACAGATAGGATTTAAACAACTGGAGTATAGTTCCAGTTATATCCACTATGATTTCTAATCTATTCAGTATGCTGCACTAAGATGTAAAATACGAGTAAAGATATAAGGTTGTCAGAGGAAATACGTTAATAAGCACTATTAATTTTGCCTCAGTGCTATACATTTTCATTTGCATTTAGTCATTTAGCAGACGCTTTTATCCAAAGCGACTTACAAATGAGAACATTACAAGTCAGAAGCCATGAAAAAAACCAACTATACTGTAAATTCTTCAAACCTGCTTGTTATTCGATGCTGCAGTACACGCCCCCCCCCCCTTTTTTTTATTACAACAGGTATTTGTTAAAGAGATGCGTCTTCAGTAGTTTTTTAAAACTGTTAACTATTAACTATAGTTAATATAGTAACTGTTAACTATAGTAAGACATAAAACTTGATTGGTATTGGCATTTACTTCACACAATGCTAAAGTTTTTTTTTTTTATTTTTTATGTTAATCTTAGGTTTCTTTCAGGTTTCTTTATTATGGTTCGCAGATGGTGGTTTTACCAGAGTGTATGTTTTAGACAGTATGTAAATAATGATCAGAAGCAGGCACTTACAATCTAAATAAGTTTGTGACTATTATTTAAATTCCAGTAAAACCGAGATAACTGCCTTAGTGAATGCTGGTATGAGATTGAACTGATCATCCATTTTGATTTTGTTATATCTAGATAATTCCTAGCGCTTGGGCCAGTGCAGATGACGCACTGTTTTTAGTTTTTTGTGGCCGACTTCAGTTTAGCACGGATTTGCAGCTCTCGGTCACACCGCTTTCCAAACTGTGTCTCAGGTCTCTTTAGATCACTAAAATTAATATCAGAACATTGCCAGATGAGGCAAACTATTTAAGAAGGACATTCCTCATTATGAAGCAGGCTGTTACACTCTCCTACCTAGGGATTAAAGCAGCTGCGCATAAGAAGCGCAGAGCCGCCGCACTCTAACGCGCTGAAGGGAGCCAGGCACGCAGGTAGCAGAGAAACGGATTTATTTAAAGGTGTAGTACACCACAAAACAAAGGTAAAACAGCGAGTGAACATAAAAGGATTCTACGACGTGCACGGAGAACAGGGAACGAAGGAAATAAATACAAACGACATCCGACCACGTGCACAAAACAACCAATGAACAGAAAGAGATAATTAACTAAACTAAAGACTGTCAATGAAAGTAAATTAACAGACATAGAACAGAACAAAAGAACAGGTGCCCTAGGCACCTGTTACACAGGCCACATGTTTTAAAGAAATATGGGAAAGAAAAAAAAACCCTCTACTGTCAAAAGACGTCAAATAGTGCAATGCCTTGGACAAGATAAGAAAATATTAGATATTTCATAAAACTTAAACATAATCATTATACTAGGAACAGATTTATGGCTGATTCAGAGCACAGATAGGTAAAGGCATAATGAGGAGGGTTTCTGCCAGACAAATTAATCGGATTAAGGGAGCAGCTGCTAAACTGCCATTACAAACTAAAAAACAGGTATTTGAAGCTTCTGGGGCCTGCGAACCTTGAAGTGGTGCATAAACCTACTATTTGGCCACCTCAACTAGGGCTTACAAGCAGAAACAAATGCAGTGGACCCAGACATACATTTCCAACAGTCTTGTTTACTGATGAGTGTCGTGCAACCCTGGATGGTCCAGATGAATAAAAAAGATAGCCAGTCATGATTTGGGCCAGAATTTTAAGACAAAAAGTATTTTCTTATTAGCAACAGATTTATTGATTCAGTTCAGTCAGTAAATTTTATGAAAACCTGATCCTCTGTGGCAATGAAATAAATCAAGGCGCTTTTAATTAGAATGTAAGAAAAAGCTTTGTAGACATGGTAGAAAGTCTGTGGACTCTAATGTATATAATAATTACTTTATCTCTGGTGCAAACCTTCTGCTTCCCATGGCACTTCCCACGTTCTGCCTTCAGGTCTCTTTCTGGTGAGAGTAGTGTCAAATGATACTCTTATGTTTATATGTGTGTGTCAGTACATTTTTATTCATTAGCTCAGTGTGTGTCTACTTAAACAGTTGTTTCTTGTTCTCCTTAGTCAGGTATGAATTTAGATACTGCTTTATGCATATGCTTACAAACTAAGCGTGTTATGTGTTAAGATGCATTAAGACATTGCCTTATATGTATACACTCACAACTTTAGCATGTTATGTGCGTGTGCTCTTAGTGTTATTTATCTGCTCCAAATGGAAGCATATGGGAGAAAATCTGATCCTCTGTGGCAATGAAATAAATCAAGGCACTTTTAATTAGAATGTAAGAAAAAGCTTTGTAGACATGGTAGAAGGTCTGTGGACTCTAATTGATATAATAATCCTTTTTCTCTGGTGCAAACCTTCTGCTTCCCATAGCACTTCCCACGTTCTGCCTTCAGGTCTCTTTCTGGTGAGATTAGTGTCAATTGATTGAATTTTTATATGTGTGTGTC
>JAFMOD010000246.1:301177-360187 GCA_019802435.1 Corydoras maculifer
CCACGTTCTGCCTTCAGGTCTCTTTCTGGTGAGATTAGTGTCAATTGATTGAATTTTTATATGTGTGTGTCAGAACATTTTTATTCATTAGCTCAGTGTGTGTCTACTTAAACAGTTGTTTCTTGTTCTCCTTAGTCAGGTATGACTTTAAATACTGCTTTATGCATATGCTTACAAACTAAGCGTGTTATGTGTTAAGATGCATTAAGACATTGCCTTACATGTATACACTAACAACTTTGGCATGTTATGTGTGTATGCTCTTTGTGTTATTTATTTGCTACTCCATGTGATTAGTAGCTCAGTTGTTCTCAGTATGTGTGTGTGCTTTTCAAAGCAACACACTAAGCTTTTGGTAAATTATCTTACTTCTTTGTTGGAGTTTTGCATTATATCTCTGTATCTTGTCTACTACCTAACCCCCACGTATTGCGGTCATAATTTTTTTGTGTCATCCTGCATTTTGAAACATATATAACACAAAATATCTGTACAGGTTTAATGCTCTGTTAGCCTTTTCTAAAAATAGAGAGTTTGTGTAAAACTTAAGTCATTTACATGTTTTCTTTAAATTGATTTAAAATCTTATGTTTTTTTTTTTCTTTAATTTTCCAAAAAAAAAAATGGTTTTCAATTGTTAAAGAAACCGCATTGTGAGCTAAAACAAGACCATTTATTACAGCTATTTTTAAAAACACATTACAACATAAATTTGAAAGTGCAAAAGGTGAACGCAAGGTGAATATGAAGTTTATGGAAACAGAAGAATTTGTGAAAATCAAGCTTTTTACCCCTAATCAGAAGGTTAAAAAAAATGTAACCGAAAGGCTCTCTAAGATAGACATCTGATGGATAAATACTTGAACATGGTAGTAGCATATTGGGAGATCTTTTAAAGAAGGATAATGAAAATCTCTAAGTGCAGCTTTTATTACTAGGTAATACAGAAATGCGGGGTGAAAATAACCCTCAGGCCAATTTTGGTCCAGCAAGCAAGATGGATAAAACCAAATTTTTCAGTCTGGTTTGTTTAGTTTGGTTGCCCTTTCCAGTTTTGGACCTGAGACACCGTCCAACTACTCAAGTATAATACCAAAGACAAAGGAAAAAGGCAGATATTCGATTCTACCTCTTATTGCAAGGAACAGATATCACAGATGCATATTTGGGAAGACGAGAACTGCCATAAGCCATAGCGTACAGGTAAAAATGGTCAAAAAGCATACAATTATTGTTATTAAAGCAATGAGGCATTAAAAGGGTGTGCATTATTGTAAATAAACCACAAAGGGGTTGTTAGACATTACACATAGCAGAATGATGTTACACCTCTTTCCCATGAGTATTCCCAATAATCCACAAACTCGAGTACCCCCCCCCCATGCTTGTCTAATACTTAGGGGGTCATCAAGCAGCTATTGATATGTATAATGACCCTGTGGTGAAAATAATATTCTCGTGAGACAATGCATACAAGTGAAATTTATTTAAGAAAGCTAAAATACAAAGCGAAAGAAAGACCATAGAGAGAGAGAGACCATATAGAAAATCCTATCCCACTCTCTGACTCGCTGGCCTGACTGGGTGGGTACGTGTTCAGCAAGAATAATGGATCCATTGTTTACACCCGGGATCAGTTACTAGCTTTTTGTAACGCTGCTAACACTGGACACGGTCATCTCTATGGACGGCTTTAAATTTCCATGGGCAGACAGAACGACAGAGAGCGGAAAGAGAAAAGGAGGAGGATTGGCAGTATTTGTGAATGATAGATGGTGTAATCAAATCTGCTGCAAGGATGTTGTACTGTTAGCTGTTAGCATGCGACCACACTACCTCCTGAGGGAATTCTTGCATGCTATTATAATAGCAGTGTGTAGCAATAGCAATGTGCCTCCCTCTGCTGGCACTGCAACTGCCTGTGACCTCATCCACTCGTGAGCATAAATTACTGTGGAATATCTTGTGCGTGGTACCGGTGCCTAAGACTCCACATCCGAAGGACCTAAACAGCTACAGTTTAGGCTATGTATGCATATGTATGACTGGTGCCTGCAGATCAACACCACAAAAAGTAAGAAGCTAGTGGTGGATTTTCATAGGCATGGTTGCCCTCTCACAACACCGAACATCCAGGGAATAGACATTGACATGGTGGACTCTTATAAGTATCTGGGTGTTCACCTCAACACTAAACTGGACTGGTCGGACAACTCTACTTTATAAAAAAGGGCAGAGCAGACTGTATCTGCTGAGGAGATCTCCTCAGGACCTTTTTTGACACTGTGGTGGCATCAGCCATATTTTATGGAGTGGTATCCTGGGGGAGAAGCATCACAAATGCAGACTGGAATAGACTGGACAAACTCATTTGGAAGGCCAGTTCTGTCCTGGTGAACCCTTAGACCTGGTGCAAGTGGTGGGAGACAAGACAATGCTAAACAAGCTAGAAACTCTTATGGACAATGATCCTACCCTATGCATGAGAGTCTAGCAGCACTGCGCAGCACCTTCAGTGACAGGCTGCGTCATCCGAAATGAGTTAGGGAGCGTTACAGCAGGGCCTTCATTCCTGCTGCAGTTACACTGTACAATCAGCACTGCTCTCAGTACTCACTCCAAACCAAACTAAAAATAACACTGTGGAATAAATGTGTCATTGATAGTGCAATACATTTCAATAATCTGTGTAATAACTTTCTGCTGTTTAATCAGATATCAAACTGTATCATATGTGCAATATTTGTTTCATTTTATTCCCCTGTTATATGTTTTGAACATATCTGAGTATTAGAATTTATCTTGTGTATAGATTTATATTAATTTTTTTTAGTTTTTAAACTTATTTTTAATTGCTAATAATTTTTTTAACCTTTTTTGTAATGTAACTTGCTGCTGAGAATGTGAATTTCCCCATTGTGGGACTAATAAAAGTCTATCTTATCTTATCTTATAAAAGAGTGGAACATTCAGTACATTCAGAAGGATGGATGATCATTTAAAACAAAGAAAAATAAATTTCTTCACAACCCACAGCCCATCCACCCCCCCCCCCCAGCCTCACAGGTGTAACGCTAGGTAAAAATTGCATTCAAAGGAAAATTCACTGAAATTGAACCTAATTTAATTGAATACTAATGTACAAGCAAGCGTTATTTTATGAGAATAAAAATATGATAATACTGTCTTTGTGCATAAAAATCTTATGTAATAGGCTTTCAGCAATAAAACTTTAGTGCCTTCTGTTATGCAATTGTTAACCACAGATGAAAAGCGTATGATGTAATCATACGCTTTTCTGCAAAAAATGTTTAGCATCTTTTACACACCCAATTCACCTAAGGTTCTATTTAGAATCTGTGTCTGTACTTTATTTTAGTAGTATTGAAAACAGTAATAATTCATAAGTCTCTGTGCCTCAATTTTATTTAGCTTGCATTTTAGAGTGGTGGCAGCACGTCGGTATGCATACAGTTAAGGAACCCAGTAGTTTTTTTTTTTTTTTTTAAATAATATTTTTCTTGGATTTTTTTTTTAACATGTGAACAATTAAACCAACCACATTATTCAGATCGAACAATGACATAGCTATAGCTTACTATCAAGTTTACAAATGGTAGTTCACATATTTAAATTAAAACAAATAATAATAAAAAAATTAAACATATACAACAATCACATCACACGCACAAAAAAAACACCACTTAATAAAAATAATAAAAAAGGGTGTACATATACACACACAAAAAAACACCCAACACTAAACGTCACTTTGAAGCGTTTATGTATTTAGTTTTTCTAAAAATCGCACTAGAGGTTTCCATACCTTTTCAAATTCTACTGCCCTTCTTCTACTTATATGTCAGCTTTTCAAGTACAATACAAGCTGCCATCTCTTTTGCCATACATCTATTGAAGATGTGTCTGTTTTCCCAATACAGAGTGATCATCCTTCTAGCTTGCAAGACTCCAAAATCAATTAGTATGGCTTGTTTTGGGTGGACCATAAAATTCTCAGGATATATTCCTAAAATACATAATTTTGGTTCATAAGGCACCTTCACACCAACAATTTCAGATATAGTCTGGACAATTGTTTTCCAATATATTGCTAATTTCGGGCAGTCCCAAACACAATGAAACAAAGTACCTTAGTTTTCCAAGCATTTATTACAGGTGTCTGGAATGCCAGGTGACCATCGATTTAATTTAAGAGGGGTGATGTAGGTTCTCATTAATATAGGTGCTCAATAGTAACCCAGGCTGGCAGGTCTTCCCCTGAAAAATAAAACATTGCAGAGCGTAATTGAGCTGCCCAGTAATACCATTTCAGGTTTGGAAGCTGTAATCCAACCCTTTCATAAGGCAGGAACAGTAGCCTAAGTCTTATTCTCGATTTGTTATTGTTCCAAATGAATTTAATAAAAGCACTAATAACTTCACCAAATAAAAACTTTGGTGGGAGAGGGAGTGATTAAACATAATTAAAATGAATATATTACATTTATTTTTCAATCATTGATATGGGCATATTTATCCATCTATCCAGTTTTTCTTTTTTAATAAGTGGATCATAATTTGTTGGTACAATATCTTTAATTTCTGTGGTAATTTTATTGCCAAGGTAAGTGGTTCAATTCTGCGCATTAGTGAATGGGGTTTCTAGAGCTGGTTTTGATCGTTCTTCTTTATTTAAAAATAGAATTGATTATTTGGAATCATTGATTGCATAGCCAGAAAACTGTCCAAACAATTCAGTTTGTTGTATCAATGTGGGGAAAGGAACCCAGTAGTAAACATTGCAGAGCGTAATAGAGCTGCCCAGTAATACCATTTCAGGTTTGGAAGCTGTAATCCTCCCCTTTCATAAGGCAGGGACAGCAGCCTAAGTCTTAATCTCGATATTTTATTGTTCTAAATGAATAAAACAACTTATCATTGAAAGTAAAGACTAACATCTAGTGGATGATGTAAACTTTAAATTATAGCTTGCGTTTTGGCTTTGATGGTTTGGTTCTTTCTGCTCTGTTTATTATTGTTTGACTAACCTTTATTGACTATACATTTACAAACATAACGTATTTTAAATCATAAACACAAACACAAAATAATCATTCTATTATTATTATTATTATTATCATATCATTCAGTTCCAAGTTATTAGTGTGAAATTGCGAGTACTGCTTCTTTTATTTATTTATCTTTTTACTTATTTTCTTACCTACCTACCTACCTACCTACCCAACCAATAACAACATATCAATGCAGCTCAAAGTGTGGTTTACATTTAAAATTTCACATCCATATTACAACTGTCCAGAAATTTTTTTTTATAACTTTTAGTATTAACATAAAACTGTATAAAACTAAAAACAGTAATCTATTAAAACACCTTTATTTTACTGTTACAAAGTAACAGTGAAATACAGAAATGTTTTTTTTTTTTTTTTTTTTTTTTTTTTTACAAATTAAAAATAACATACATTTTATTGGAATTAAAGTTGGAATTTTGCTGATTAGACATGCCAGGCTTATTTATTTGGCTCTATGGTTGTTTAATTTTTAAGGGCTAGCATTTGGTACGTCTGGTGTTTATTTCTTTATTATTTATGGGTTTTTTTCCTGACAATGATGGACAACCTGCACTTGGGGCAGTACTGCATCGTTAGTCATTACAGGTGGCAGCCAAAGCAGCCCCCCCCCCCCCCCCCCCCCCCCCCCCCCCCCCCCCCCCCCCCCCCCCCCCCCCCCCCCCCCCCCCCCCCCCCCCCCCCCCCCCCCCCCCCCCCCCCCCCATCGTTAGTCATGACAGGTGGCAGCCAAAGCAGATGCCCATGCTAGACTTCTGATAGAGGAGCAGCTAGGGAGGAACAGGGCTTCTGATAGTGGCTAAGCATGAGCAACACATCCAACTGATACTGCTGCTGCATCCAGGTCAGTATGCTTCCTCTATTTAGTTCCATCCATCCATTATCTTCCGTTTTATCCTCTATTAGTGTCCAAGGGAGAACGTCTCGGGCGCTGGGCAGATACACCCAGGACAGGGCACCAATCTATCACTGGGCACACACACTCACTCACACAGACACACTCTATACAGGGCAATTTGGAAAATTCAATTGACTTGATCCATCCACACGGACACGGGGAGAATATGAAAACTCCACCCAGATTGGGATTCGAACCGGAAATCCCTAGCGCTGAGAGGCAAACATGCTAGCCAACCCCATACTTAAACTGTTTACGTGTTTACTTTACTATGCATAAAGCATCACTATACATAACAGGAACTTGTTTAGGCTGGTTGCCTTAAGGAGAACAAAGAAAAAGGAATGATTTCAGATACTCTCATGGTTTACTTCATCTCATTAAACATTGTTGGCCATATACCCAATTGATGCAACACAGATTTACTTTTATTAAGTTTTGATTTGCTTCAATATGTTGAATTAAGCTGGCGTCCGATGCCTAATACCTTAATGCAATAACAATTATAGCTATATATTTTATTATTATTTAACTACTGTAAATACATATTAATTGATGTATCCTGATTTGGTTCACAGTACTTTTTTTGCCCTAGTTTTAACTGATGTAAAACTGTTAAAATTACATAACTAAACTTGTTTCACATTCATTTGCAACATCGAAGCTTCATTTCTGTCTCTGGTATATCTTTGTCTCTGGTATATAGTGAAATTTTGTCCAGTAGTTGCTCCTGTGCTAATTACTTTCCACAGCAAATGATACCTTGTTTTTCTTATTTGTCCCCTTCATTGTATTGCTACCAAGCTGCTATTTTATTTATTACCAGTAGACCTGCCAGATGTTTTCAGAGGAATGACTTGTTTAGTTAATTTAATAATAAAGTTTAATCATTTGCATTACTTCACAATCAAATTATTTATATTATTGTAGTAATGCTTTAATCTAGTATGTATAATTATATGCTAGCAACCTTGACATTTGACTAAGGAAGCGGTGTGACTGAGAAAAGTCCATGCGGCAGATAACCTGTCCTAAAACACCTGAAATACTCAAAATAAGAAAACACATGTCTTACAGGAAAGTAGAACTACGTAACAACAAAGAGTTTGCACTTACTGTGTTAGATGATCCAGACTGCCAAAAATATAATAAAAAAGCTGGAAAGTCCAGGGATAAAATAAACAAAACCTTTTGGATGTTTGCTACCTTAAGTTGTTACCAACTTGGACCCCCGTCTATCTACTAATCCTGTACCTGTCTCCTTAACTGGGCAGCCAAGATTCTGAAAAAAAAAACAAAAGAACATGATGAGAAAACACAACAAACACAATAATCTGCATGTTTTAAAACCGTCCCACAAACAACACAGCCTCAACTGAGTTAAGTGGGGAGTAATTATGTATAATGCTCAACTTAGGTGAGAACTTTTACAATTACTAATTAATTTTCTGGCCAGCAACTCCAGCTTCATCTCCTAGGCAACATGCTAATCGCTTCGACTAATCAGGAAGCATTACCTAGGAGACAAAGTCGGAATTTTCTGGCCGCTGCCATTTTGGGTGTTAAGATGGCATCCATGCCAAGAGTCAGGTTTCAAAATAGAGGTCCTGACTGGATGCCTAATAGCAATGTGGACAGCTGACAGTTATTCAAGTTTTGCTTTTTATGATATTTATTATACATAGGAACAGTTTAATTGCCATACAATTAAAAATAAAAAACAAAAGCAGGTTAAAGGGATTAATTTATTATATGTATTAAAAGCTGTCAGCAGAGTTGTAGGCATTGGGTCAGGTAGTCATAAAGTTGCCTTCAAATACATAATTAAAATTATTTTTTCTTTTTCTAACACAGGGTTGAATACATTTGTATTATTTTTATGTTTATTTTTAGTGCTTGTTGTGTATTGATAGTTGTTTGCACCATTATACATGATACAAGATTTAAATCTTGTGTTTTTGTAAAGGGGGGGGCCGCAGGGTGGAAGTAGTATCAGATGGTTCATGCTTAATCACTGCCGATTTTCATTTTCATCAGGTGTTAGAGCATCTATTTAATGCGGTTCTCTACACTGATGAGGTCGGACCTTTTCTAGCTTTTTCTTTGCAAGGATTGAGGTTGGAAATGCCAAAGTAATAAATAATTCTACAAGGATTCTGACTGTTCACTGTTCACTCACCCCTCCCTCTTACTTTCTTTCTGTGTGTGTGTACTTGTTTTAATATCCTCATGAGGTCTGATTGCACACCAAACCCATTGGGAATTCTTGTGTGGTGGGGATCTGCTCCCCATGGGCACAAGCAATAAAACTGATGGAAAATAGAATTTTAAAGTGTCTAGCAAAATTTTCCTTAATTTTAAAGTCACCACGAGGTCAAAAACCAGAATTATAAGTGTGTGTTTATAGGTAGTGTGTGTGTCAAAGTCCTTAGAGTTCATAAAACTCTAGACCCTCTGCCCACCATCAGGCGAGTTCGATTAAAGTAGAGACAAATTTGGCCCTTCCTGTAGAGGGTTTCAGTTTTTTTAGTTCAGTCCAGTTTATTGTCTGTGTACACCCCCAGATATTTGTCATCCACAGTGTCCACACTGACCCCATTGACAGACACAGAGATCACCGGTGACTTGTTCCTTCTCAAGTCCACCACCAGTTCCTTCTCTTTGCCACGTTGAGCTGCAAATTGGCTCAGCTTGCACCATGTGTCACCATAGTCCTGTAGTCGTCCTCATCAACTTTGCTGATACATACAACTATTGCTGAGTTATCAGAAAACTTGTAAAGGTGGCAGGTCGCAGACTGATAGCTGAAGTCCGTAATGTAGAAGGTAAAAAGTAAGGGAGAGAGGACAGTTCCCTGTGGTCCCCCGGTGTTGCTGATCATTCGGCAGGCACACGTAATGAGGTCTGCTGGTCAGTTAGTCAGTAATCCAGGATACAAGAGGGTGTCTACCTGTATTGATAAGTCAAAAACATGATCCTCAGTGCTGGCTGACTTGTCCAGGTAAGCATAGACTCGGTTGAGCAGGTGGATGATGGTATCCTCAACTCCCGGATGGGAAAGGTAGGCGAACTGAAGGGGCTTTATAAGTGGCTCATACAGTACTCCACAAAGCTGGGTGGCGCATGCTTTAAGCACAGTGGGGTGGACCCCATCAGGACCTGTAGCCTTCTTTATGTGGCATCTTTACTGCTGTCTGATCAGTACTCATCTGATCAGTAGTAAGGTCCTCTTCTTATCATTGAGCAGTGATTTAATGTTCTTAGTTATCCAAGGTTTGTTTGGGTAACATTTAACAGTCCTGGGTGAGACAGTCTCAAAACAGTCCTGTAGTACCTCATGAGTCTCCTCTGACAATCTCCTCATTGTCCACGTGGTCACAGGTTGTCTCTTGAATATTGGCACATACCAGGGACTTAGGTGTACCATGATGTGGTCAGATCTGCCGGGGTGGGGGGAGCAGCTGTATGATGCATAGTTTAACTTTGCAATACAGTAAGTCCAGTGTTCTCTCCTCTCTGGTGGGACAGACCACATACTGAAAAAAGCTCGGTAGTGCCTTTGCCATAGTGACATGGTTGAAGTCACCTGAAATGGTAATAAAGACATTAGGGTGTTAAGTTTTCTTAACACCCTTCTCAACACGTTCTGTTTGTGTAGCAGCTACACACTATTCTTGGGTTGAAGCTAGGAAACCTGGATCCTGTTGTATTCAGGCTTGCTAAACTAATTCCAGGCACATATTCTCTAAGATTAATCTGTACTAAAACCTGAGAAATTCTTCATTAAGCTTTCTCGCCTGTCTTATTTGGCTGTATGCTAAAAAGTTGTTTTTATTGGGCCCCCAAACTGTGCATATTGAAGCATAATTTGGGAGCTGGGTTTTTCAACACCTGTTCTCCTAATGTGTCCTGTCCTCCTTATACCCACTTTATAATTTGACAGGCAGCTCGTTTCCCATTTACCACACTATAGAGAGTCGGTTTTCTCAATTATTGTAGGAATTAGGAAAAGGTAAAACTGAAATAATAAACCAATAACAATATATTAGTATTGATAAATCCATATTTCCTCATACTCCTCAAACATATTACTGCTTAAAGACCCTAACCATGCATTCTCCACAATCTGTATAAACGTATACATGCAAATACTTTTATTCAACACTAAACTATTATAGTATAACCCATTATATATTTAGAAAAACACTTGTAATGTATTCACATACCGATGCGTCAAAAGGGTCTGAACAGATAAAAGATGGACCAGGATTGACCTTAAGCTGCAACCATGCTCGTCTTTACCGATCTCAAAACAGGCTATTACTGATGATGTCATTAAAGAAAGACCGTCAATCTAGCGTTAAACGTATTGCCAAAAATGTCCATCAGAGGGGAGAAGAAACATGAACATAACTTTTCACACACTTCCAACACACTCCCCGTCTGGAATCGGTAGATACCACTATTAAACTAAGTAATTTATTTATAGATAAAAGTAACACAATTTCAGTCACTGGCCTAAGCAGAGTCTTTATACTCCCATCTTTTGAGATTTTGATTTCCACCTTGCGTATTTTACCGTCCTTACTCGGAAACACTTGGGTAACCCGTCCCATGGGCCATTGGCTTCGCTTAGTTTGGTAGTCCTTTACAAGAACAATGGTTCCTAGCGTGATGTTTGGTTTTTTAGATTGCCACTTCTTCCGTTCTTGCAGTGTACGTAAATATTTCTTTCACCATCTGTTCCAAAAAGCACTAGCCAGGCTCTGGACTTGTTTCCACTGACGTCTATATAGATGTGTGAAGTCAAACTCACCAGGAGGACTGAGACCAGATTCGAATATTTTGGGTTAACAATGCAGCAGGTGTAAGTACATGAGGCTCTTCCGGGTCTGTAGAAACTGGAATTAATGGTCTTGAGTTGACAATTGCAGTTATTTCGGCCGTGAGAGTTATAAGGACCTAATGGGTGAGTCTAGATGGTCCAAACTGTGTAATTACAGAATCCAGCATTTGTCGTGTAACCCCAATCATCCTCTCCCAAACTCTCCCCATGTGAGAAGCATGTGGTGGATTGAAAATCCATAAACACCCTTGCTCGGTAAGGAAATCCTTGAATGGCATGTTCGATGAAATTTTCAATTCGTGACAGGCTCCAACAAAATTCATACCTCGATTTAACCTAATAGTTTTGACTGGTCCCCGTAATACAAAAAACCTCCTCAAAGCGTTTATGAAACTTGAGGTGTCCATAGCCTCTATGACCTCAATGTGAACAGCTCTGATGCTGAGACAGGTAAATAGGACTGCCCATCTTTTGTTGTTAGCAAGACCGCCACGTGTACGGCATGAGGCGATGGTCCAATACATTTACTCCAACATGATGTGAAGTGCAACAAATAAATAACTTGCCCATGGATAGGCTTAGCACAGATCCTCTATTCACACGTTTGCGGAGTTTCTGGCAGGTGACGTCTACTCTTAGCAAGCAATCCTTATCAATGAAGGGATTCAGCATTCTGAGAGCACTATCTTTTGAAATGGTCCTGTTCTCTTTAATGGACCTAAATTCTCCTGCGAAGACATCTTGCACACTTTATATAATGACTTGCTCGGCTCTTGCTAGGTTTTCAATTGATCTTGATGCTCTACATTGATGCCAACCATTGTACTCATCTTGGTGATCTCTCCATTTATTAAAAGCATGGGCAATATGCACTAAGAATGAAACTTTAGAGACTTCCAGCTGGAGAAATGTTTGAAACGTTCAAATCCAAGTTAGGAACTGGAAACTAATGTTCTCAGTGTGCTCACTACAGGGCGAACCTCTATATCTTGTGCTGAATCAACAAGTTCAAAGATGGATACCTGAGACAAATCTTGTTGCACAGTCCCCTGGATTGTGCTCAGTCAACACATAATGCCATTGCTGAGGTTTAGAGAATCCTCTTATTCGTTGAACTCTGTTGCTGACAAAGACATAGAATTTTCTCTTTTCATTGCAAATGTATCCCAGCACAACTTTACTATCTGTAAAGAAGTAAGTAGCATCTATATTTGTGTCAATCTCTGTTTTTATAAATTCAGCAATGAATTTAGTTGTTCTCTTGGTACCAAAAAAAGCACATGAGGTTTATGGTTTGACTACAAAACAGTAAAACATCTGTTGAATGTCTGTCATAAAGGCAATAGTGTCTTTGCGAAAACGAATCAAGTTCAAGTTCAAGTTATTTATTTATATAGCNGTCACAAAGCAGCTTTACAGAATAAAAAGCCTTTAAACCCCCAAAGAGCAAGCCGAAGCGACAGTGGCAAGAAAAAACTCCCTTTTATGTTGTTATTCAAGGAAGAAACCTTGGGAGGACCAAGACTCAGTGGGGGACTCATCCTCCTTGAGCGGCCAGGCAGCAACAACAATGTAGGACAGCCATGTAGAGACATTTAACAAATGGAAAAACTAAAAACTGGCAAACTATGTGTGAGTCCATTAAGGGCGTCCTGCAGGACCGCCAGTCCAATTAATATTCAGGTTCCATCCAGTGTTCGTCGGCAGAGCCATGGATGAAGATTTCCAGGAAGCCGGTCACACCTCAAAAGAAACAGACAAGGAAGGCAGTTAGAGCTGATAATAAAGCACGGCATTTGATTAATAAGTAATTTATTGACATAGTGCAGTATGTGACTCCGGCATCACTGACTAGAGCAGCATAATTAAAAGAGGCAGATACTGCAGACTCTACTTAGATGAGATGGCGCCCCGGAACAGCATCATTTCAGTGCCACCCCCCCCCCCCCATTAATGATGAGGTGGGTGAAGCTGTGAAACGCCAGCATGCATTGATCACAGATTATCCCCAGCACAGCCAAGCCTGAGATTTACATCTTTTTCTACAGGGGATTAATTAAACATGAGATTAAATAAATGTGTCTTTAATTTATTCTTAAAGATTAATAGAGATTCAGAATCACGAACGGTAACTGGAAGGCTATTCCAAAGTTGAGGAGCCTTGTGGGAGAACGCTCTTCCACCAGCAGTAATTTTATTTATTCTAGGAGCTAAGAGTAAACCAGGACCTTGAGATCGGAGCTCACGTGTTGGCTTGTACAATTGAATCAGCTCACTCAGATACTGTGGAGCCTGATTATGTAGAATTTTATATGTTATCAATAAAATTTTGTACTCAATACGAAAGTTAACTGGTAGCCAGTGCAAGTTTGATAACACACGACTGATATGATCAAACTTTCTGGTTTTAGTTAAAACTCTAGCTGCAGCATTTTGCACAAGTTGTAATTTCTGTAATGATTTATCAGAACATCCTGTCAGAAGTGAATTACAATAATCTAACCTTGAGGTAATAAAAGCATGAATTAGTTTTTCTGCATCTTGGAGGGAGAGGATATTTCGTAGCTTTGAAATGTTACGAAGGTGAAAAAATGCAATTCTAGTAATATTGCTAATGTGCTCTGTAAAGGAGAAATCTGAATCAATAATGACACCGAGATTATTTACAGATGAACCGGGTCTAATTAAAGAGTTATCAAGGTTTAACATAGTGTTAGAAGCTTTGTTAATTATGTCCTTGGGTCCAACTATCAGAAACTCTGTTTTATCAGAATTTAGCAGTAGCAAGTTTTTTGACATCCACATTTTAATATCTTGGATGCAGTCCTCGAGCTTACTGACTGAACGACCATCATTAGGGTTAGCTGAAACATATAACTGTGTATCATCTGCATATGAGTGGAAACTGATTCCATGTTTACGAATAATTGATCCCAATGGAAGCATATATAATACAAATAGGAGTGGACCCAGAACTGACCCTTGTGGGACACCATATTTAACTTTGGCGGGATCAGAACATTGGTTGTTAACACAGGTGAATTGATATCGATCTGTCAGGTAGGATTTAAACCACTGGAGTGCAGATCCTGTAATGCCCACGGTGTTTTCTAATCTATCAACTAAGACGTTATGGTCTATAGTGTCAAAGGCTGCACTAAGATCTAATAATACAAGAAAACAGATTTGGTTATTATCAGAGGACATTAATAAGTCATTAACGACTTTAATTAAGGCTGTCTCAGTGCTATGATGAGACCTAAAACCTGACTGAAAAACTTCATGAACGTTATTAGTTAGAAGATGGCGATTCAGCTGATTAAACACAATTTTTTCTAGGATTTTAGAGACAAAAGGAAGGTTTGATATTGGTCTATAGTTGGACAGTATTAGAGGATCTAAATTAGGTTTTTTAATTAATGGTTTAATGACTGCACACTTCAGATTTTTGGGGACATAGCCTATTTTAAGTGATGAGTTTATATTGTTTATAAAAGGCTCTGTAATACTGGGTAGGAGGTCTTTAAGCAGGTTTGTAGGTATTAGGTCTAACATACAGGATGTTGTCTTTGATTGTGTAATTAGTGAGACAAGCTCTTTTTTTAGATATGGGGTTAAAGGTATTTAACTCTTGTACTATATTATTTTCTCCACCACTAGATTTTTCAGAAATCATTGAGGGTTGATTATTGGTTACGCTACATGATGCATTAGATGATTTAAGTCTTATGTTTTCAATTTTATCACCAAAGAAATTCATGAAATCATTGCTGCTGAACTGTAAGTTAATTTGGCAATGGTGCTAAAGAGGAATCTTTGGTTGTTTTTGTTGTTTTCTATTAGTTCAGAATAATATTTAGTCTTTGCTGCATTGAGTGCATGTTTGTAGTCAGTCATACTGTCCTTCCATGCAGCCTTAAATACCTCTAAATTAGTTTGTCTCCATTTACGCTCTATGGTTCTAGTGGTTTGTTTTAGGGCACGTGTTTGATCATTATTTGATTTGATGTGGCTTTTTAAAATAATATTCTCCAAAAATAGGAATATACCAGCACTCTTCATTTGTTTGAAGCTCTGGAGCTACCTTTGCATGGTCATTCTGAAACATCCTTTTCATGAATGTGAAAAACTGGTCTTTCATCTCCAGCTTTAATTTTAAAGAGCGCTGAAGTGACCAGAAACGACTTAAAACTTGAGATCTGTTATTGAGAAGTTAGCGTCTATGTGGTTTGAATGGCAAAGGGGCCAACCAACTGTTGTCCATATCTCTGTAACAGGTTTTCTCAATGATATCCAGAAATATGTTATCTTCATAAGAAAGTGCCATTTTGTCATCCTCTTTGGTCCTTTTAAAAACAGTACCTCCCCTTTTCCAATTGTACGCTGGTTTCCATACAGTTGGGTTTGATGGTTATCTCCTGTAGTCTTAATTTACTTTTCCTTCACAACGTAATGGTTGGGGCATTGCTTAAAGAGAGATTTACGACCATTCTCCAGCGTATTTACCATACCTGGCTTTTGTGAGCTTCCAATGCAGGCGTTACCTACAATGACCCATCCTAAGTCCAAATTTTGTGCATACGGAGCGTCATGCGGCCCATTGATCTGCTTCCATACTTTATGGACTCTGATTACGTCTTTTCCAAGAAACATCATTAAAGAGGCATTAGTATCCAGCTCAGGGATTTGTCCTGCCAGTATTTTTAGATGTTCATGATGAAGTGCAACGTCTGGAGTAGGAATCTCTGTTCGGTCCATTGGAATTTCATCACATTCAATAAGCATGGGTAGCGGAATGCTGACTTGTCCTTCTGGAGACTACCAGAATACCATGTGCTCTTCTTCCAATTGTTTCCACTGTACCAGCACATGTTCTCAATGAATAAGGAGAATTTGCTGAACTTTTAATTCCAAAAGCATAAAAAAATTCTGACTAACCAATGATCGATTGTTTTGATTGTCAATTATAGCATAAAGATTTATCGCCCTCTCCTGGTGGCCAACAAGATATACTTTTACCAAACAAATCTTTGAATAGGATTTTCCTTTGTAATTTTTACCACACACTTCAGTACATGTTGTAATTATGGTTGCTTGTGGCCATACTGCCGTACTTTCCTGCCTCAGCAAAAGAATTCAGAGGTTGAGCTACAGGTCCATGGTGAAGAGCCGCAATATGCTTTTCACTGTTGCATTCGATGCATTTTATTGTTCTATCACAGTTTTTAGCAAGGTGTGTAGTTGACCCACAGCAGCAAAAACAGATTCTGTTCTACTTCAAAATAGCTTTTCTTTCTTCCAGAGGCTTTGATTAAAATCCCCGGTATTTGTACAGCGGCTGTAGTTTGTTGTGTATGGGACATATTTTAGATGGGTCTGCAACTTTTGTATTTGGAGGATTTGCGAAAGCAAGCGCTTGAAAATCACCTTCTTGTCAAGCTGCTTGGAATTCCAGTAGCAAATCATTAAGCTCTTAAAGCCTGTGGTGATCTTTATTTGAAATTTTACTAAAGTTGTCAACCCTTTCCATAATGCTTCCTCAATTACATGAGGAGCCCCAGCAGGTCCTTACTTGGGGTTGTTTACATGTACTGCTTTGATGCGTTTTATATGTTCCGCTGACTGACAGCAAAGCCACTTCACCAACAGATCTAGTTCCTCCTTTTCTGTCAAATTCAATCCTTTGATAGCATTGGAAAATGATGCACACCCAGCCCTGAAAGTTTCAGGCTGATCATCAAACTGTAAGAGTCCGGTGGTGACAGTTTCATGGCGAGGCATAAACCTCACAAAATCCACCATATTTTGATCTTGACTTTGTTTTGTTTGCCGCAGGTTTGTTTGATATGGCCCACTTAAGAATGGAGCTGATGGATTATAATCAAATGCACCTTGGTTTAGAGTACTAGGATGTTGGTCCACATCCACTCCTGGTTGTTCTGTTTTGAGCGGGGTAAATGCTTTATGAAAATTCTTTTGCCATCATACAGTAGAAAACTGGATGTGGCTGGGAATGTTCTTGTATATAGTCTCTGGTACGTTCTGTTGGACTTTGAGACTCTAGCCGATCAATGAGCTTTTCATTGAGCTCATCATTACTAAGCGTGGCTACCAGTGCTTCAGCTTTTGCTGTTGCTGCTGCAGCAGGTTTCTTCATGCTGAGAGCCTCCAGTGAAGCTTCTAGGTGAGCCTTCTGCATTTTCATTGCAATCTCTTCGGCTCGAGCTATAGCAGCCGCATTGCTGGTTGAGGACTCGCGTGTACACCTTGATGAGCCTGAAATCTGACACCTTGTCTTCAGAGAATGTTTGGATCATGTACTTAGTCTTTTCATTGTAGAATGAGAGGTTGTATATTACACTGACAAACTGTTTTTTAGCACATTTGTTTTTAGCAACTTTTTTTCTGTAATTAGTAATATATAATATTGGGTTAATGTAGTACTAGGCAGTAAAAGGAAAGGAGAAATAGCTAGTCACTGTGGACATTTGGCAAAAAAAATAAATTGCTGTGCTTCAAATCACATTTTACAACCAGGACTTGTGTTATTCATTCTATAGCCTGCCACAGTTGTAACTTGACAGTTTGTAACTTGGCATCATGCTGTGTGAGTGATGCTTCTGCTTTAAAATGTTTTTCTGTTTATTGTGTTTAATTTTAAAAATACCTTTAGGCCAATTCTAATGAAGTAACTTAAGTGCTTTAATCTTATGTAGAATAAATACATATTAATTGAAGCAGTGCACTGCCGCTATTGTAACTATAGCTGTTGTTCTAGCTTTCATTATTATTGTTTTATATATATATATATATATATATATATATATATATATATATATATATATATATATATATATATATATTCTTATTACATTGCGCATGAGCATAAGGTTGGTGTCAGGATTTTGTATGCAAGAGGGGATATCCTCTACCAACGCTTTTAAAAATAAAGGGAACACTCAAATAACACACCTACACATCTTTTGACTCTATCCTCGATTCCATGTGTGTTACTCAAAGTGTAGTTGGTGAAACACATCGCTGTAAACGTACATTAGACTTAGTTTTATCACATGGTATTAACATTAATAATTTAACTATTGTTCCACTAAGTGAGGTCATCTCTGATCATTATTTGATAACCTACGATTTAGAAATTGATATTGATCCAGTCATTAAACCAAGATATGATATGAAGCGTACAATCATTCCCTCTACTGCTGCATCATTCCAACAACATTTACCTGAATTAAACATTAAACGAGCATCAGGACCCGATAAACTTGAAAACACATCTGAATACCTTAAACATGTGTTTTCTACAACTTTAGACAGTATCGCTCCACTTAAACTAAAAAGGATTAAAGATAAAAGACTCGTTCTATGGTTCAATGATCAAACACGCGCTCTAAAACAAACCACTAGAACCATGTAGCATAAATGGAGACAAACTAAAGTAGAGGTGTTTAGGGTTGCATGGAAGGACAGTATGACTGAGTACAAACATGCACTCAATGCAGCGAAGACTAAATATTATTATGAATTAATAGAGAACAACAAAAACAACCAAAGATTCCTCTTTAGTACCATTGCCAAACTAACTCGAAGTGCTACTGAATCAGATTCACAGATTCACTCACCGTTCAGCAGCAATAATTTCATGAATTTCTTTAGTGATAAAATCGAAAACAAAGATGTAAATCATCTAATGCATCGTGTAGCATAATCAATAATCAACCCTCACCTATTTCTGAAAAATCTAGTGGTAGATACCATTACCATTACCATCTCTTGTATTTCCTTGTATTATTAGATCTTAGTGCAGCCTTTGACACTATAGACCATAACATCTTAGTTAACAGATTAGAAAACACTGTGGGCATTACAGGATCTGCACTCCAGTGGTTTAAATCCTACCTGACAGATCGATATCAATTCACCTGTGTTAACAATTGGGATAAATTATTCGTAAACATGGAATCAGTTTCCACTCACTCAACTGCAGATGATACACAGTTATACATTTCAGCTAACCCCAATGATGCTCTTTCAGTCAGTAAGGGCGAGGACTGCATCCAAGATGTTAAAATATGGATTTAAAAAAACTTCCTACTGCTAAATTCTGATAAAATGGAGTTTCTAATAGTTGGACCCAAGGACAAAATTAACAAAGCTTCTAACAATATGTTAAACCATAATAACTTCTTAATTAGACCCAGTTCATCTGTAAATAATCTCTGTGTCATTATTGATTCAGATCTCTCCTTTACAAAGCACATTATCAATATTACTAGAATCGCATTTTTTCACCTTCGTAACATTTCGAAGATTCGAAAAGATATACAAAAAAACCCTCTCCCTCCAAGATGCAGAAAAACTAATTCATGCTTTTTTATTACCTCAAGGTTAGATTATTGTAATTCACTTCTGACAGGATGTTCTAATAAATCATTACATAAATTACAACTTGTGCAAAATGCTGCAGCTAGAGTTTTAACTAAAACTAGAAAATTTGATCATATCAGTCCTGTGTTATCAAATTACACTGGCTACCAGTTAAGTTTCGTATTGAGTACAAAATGTTATTGATAACATATAAAATTCTACATAATCAGGCTTCACAGTATCTGAGTGAGCTGATTCAATTGTATAAGCCAACCCAAGCCGATCTCAAGGTGCTGGTTTACTCTTAGCTTCTAGAATAAATAAAATTACTGCTGATGGAAGAACGTTCTCCCACAAGGCTCCTCAACTTTGGAATAGCCTTCCAGTTACTGTTCGTGATTCTGAATCACTATTAATCTTTAAAAATAAATTAAAAACACATTTATTTAATCTTGTGTTTAACTAATCCCCTGTAGATAAAGATGTAGATCTCAGGCTTGGCTGCATTGGGGTGGTAATCTGCGATCAGTGTGTGCTGGCGTTTCACCTCTTCACCCACCTCATCATTAATGGGGGGGGGGGAGTTGGCGCTGAAATGATGCTGTTCCAGGGAGCCAACTCAACTATGTAGAGTCTGCAGTATCTGCCTCTTTTAGGTATGCTGCTCTAGTCAGTGATGCCAGAGTCACATGCTGCACTGTGTCAATCAATTACTTATTAATTAAATGATGTGCTTCATTATTAGCTCTAACTGCCTTCCTTGTCTGTTTCTTTTGAGGTGTGACCGGCTCCTGGAGGTGTAGTCAGATCTTCATCCATGGCACTGCCGACAAATACTGGATGGAACCTGAATATTAATTGGACTGGCAGTCCTGCAGGGCCCCTTAATGGACTCACATATAGTTTTCCAGTTGTTAGAGTTTTTCTATTTTTTAAATATCTGTACATGTCTGTCCTACACTGTTGTTGCTGCCTGGCCACTCAAGGAGGATGGGTCCCCCACTGAGTCTTGGTCCTTCAAGACTCAGGTTTCTTTCTTAAATAACAACATAACAGGGAGTTTTTTCTTGCCACTGTCACTTCGGCTTGCTTTTGGGTTTAAAGGCTTTTGCGCTGTAAAGCTGCTTTCTGACAAT
The DNA here is from genome assembly GCA_019802435.1 of Corydoras maculifer. Lineage (NCBI taxonomy): Eukaryota > Metazoa > Chordata > Actinopteri > Siluriformes > Callichthyidae > Corydoras > Corydoras maculifer. Next base: position 321,533 of record JAFMOD010000246.1, read on the forward strand.
GTACTGTTGTAAAAAGCACTATATAAATAAATAACTAGAACTTGAACATCCTAGATCTGAATGAATGAAATATTCTTATTGAATACTTTGTTCTGTACAAAAATGAATGTGCTGACAACGAAATCACACAAAAATCATCAATGAAAATCAAATTTATTAACCAATAGAGTAAAACAAAAAATTAAAGTGAAAAAGGGCTGATCCAACTTTGATGTAATGTCCTTAAAACAAGTCAAAATGCGATTCAGTATTGTGTCTGGCGTCCACATGCCTGTATGACATCCCTACAACTGACCTCCCTGCTCCTGATGAGGTGGCGGATGATCTACTGAGGGATCTACTCCCAGACCTAGATTAAAGCATCTGCTGTCTGTGATGCAACGTGATGTTGGCGCGAGACATGATGTCCCAGATGTCCTTCTTGCCACAGCTCGCATTGATGTGCCATCCTGGATGAGCTGCACTACCTAAACCACTTGTGTGTGTTGTAGAGTCTGTCTCATGCTACCACGAGTTTAAAAGCACCACCAACATTCAAAAGTGACCAAAACATCAGCCAGAAAGCACCGGTACTGAGAAGTGATCTGTAGTCCACCTGCAGAACCACCTCTTTATTGAGTGTGTCTTGCTAATTGCGAGTAATTTCCACCTGTTGTTCATTCATTTGCACAAAAACATGTGAAATGGTTGTCAATCAGTGTTGCTTCCTAAGTGGACAGTTTGATTTCACAGATGTGTCATATACTTGGAGTTATATTGTGTTGTTTAAGTGTTCCCTTTATTTTTTTAAGCGGTATATATATAAAAAGGGTTAACAAATCATGCATGCGTCTGCAAATGGCATAAAACCTGTTTATATATTAACATGATACCCCATATTTTGACCTATAGGTAAGATAAAGGACTTAAAAATAGAAATCATGAAAATTACAAAAGAAAGTATACAGTAGACAGAATTCTATATGTAAATTAAATTTGGTTCCTAGACAAACATTGTAAACTGCAATACAAATTGCCCCTGCTGTAAATGTTTGTATGCCCTGCAATAGACCTGTGTTTATTCCAGTATGTTCCTAGACCTCTTGCGACTGGGTAGGTTCCAGCACCCTTTTCAACCCAATCAGGAGATTAGAAAATTAAAATAATTCAATGATACAGCATAAAAATAATTCTGTAATTTTATTACACTTAATGCATGGTATTTATCAGTCAATATTCAGTTAAGTTTTGTTGCAATGATTTGAAATGAAATTTGAAAATGAAAATTTGAAATGAAAGTAACAGACAGACAAGTAAATCATTTATTCATTCTCACTGTGGTAAATACTCTATAGTCATTTTTCAAAAGTTTTTAAAATATTGATCAGTAGTTAGCTTGGTTAATGACATTAATGCAATATACTGTATATAAAAAAAAACTTTATTAGAGAAACTTTTTGTTCTTTGCCATAGGTCTTAACCCTGCAAGACTTCTTTGGAGATGATAATATTTTCATTGCTTGTGGTCCAGAAAAGTTTCGATACCATGATGATTTCCTTTTGGATGAGAATGGTAAGTTATTAAATAATGTCAGATATATTGAATTCCGTGGTTGATTTTGTGTAACCTGTGCTAATTAAGTCTAAGCCTTATTTAAGCCATTAATTTAATAATTGTTTAAATATTTACCTGAGTAAAAAATGAAATAAAATATATGAACTTGACGGAGAGCTGTGTGTTTTCCTGGTGGATATTGGACAGACCTGGTCAAGACAGGAAGCCAAGGTGGAGCAGAATGTGCTGGATGCAGTGTTCATGTCAAGTGTTGAGAAGTTACTGATGCAAGGAAGGGCATCTGTAACCAAGTTAGCAAAAATTGTATAAGAGAGAGAGCTAAGATGACAATGTACCTGAGTGGTTTTACTGATGATTGAGGGAGGTGGAGAAAGATAAACAGAGAACTGCATGAAAAGGTGATCTGGTTCATGAAGCAGAGTGATGTGTAGGTCAGAGGTGAAACAAGAGCGTGTCATGATGAGGTCAAGCTGGTTACAAGCCCGGTGGGTAGCTGAAATGCCAAGTAGATGGAGGTCTAGGCTGGAGATAAGAGCAAGAAACTCAGTAGCGTACAGGCGCTCTAAGTAAATGTTGAAATCACAGAGGACGACAAGAGGACAGCCATCATCTGGGAGAGATGATAATAACAATCAAATTCCTCGACAAAGTTATCCCATTGACCTGGGGGGCGATAGATGACAACAAAATGACATTTCAAAACATGACATCTTTAAGATAAGAATTTATAGGCACCATATGTGCTATTTTTATGCATTTTGTGTTATAAATAGAGTCAAGTTTTTATACATTACCTAGCCATGCATTTTGTGTAGAGGAAGGGAGTCTAAGAAGCACTTAATGGAAGAGGGCAGATGTAATTGGGCAGGTAGAAATTAAAACTGTTGCAGTTTACATGAGTGTTTAAAACAGTAAACTAGTAACTGAAGAAATGTAATTATTTGCTCCTCTGCTTGGATCCTGTAATTGTCTCATATTGTCACAAAAGCGCCGTCCGTCCAATGGAGGCGCTGCGCATACCCACGCAGGGCGAGGTGTCGGGGAGTGAATGAGCGAGCCAGGCGACCAGGTAAGCAACAGAAAGGTTTTTAATAAAAGAAAGGCGAGAACGGAACTCAAAGCACCGGCGGAACGTGCCGGGATAATAACAGAGACCCAAAAGCATGGGCGGAATGTGCCGGGAAATTAAACATAAATAATACAAACAAAAACGAAAGAAAACGCTACCGATACACCTATACAAACATAGCACGAATTCTAACAATAGTAATGCTGGCCTGCTGACCCAGGGAGCATGTGCTCTTTAAGTATTGTCAGCAGGCAGCATGTGACATGGAAACCCTGAACAGCCAAAATCAAACCCGTAAAACCCTGGGAGGAGTAGCCTAGCACTCCCAAACCTAACCCCAATTTTTATGCGAGAACAAAAGGGGGGTATAGCCTACCGGGATCGGAGACAAAAAAGAAAAAACAATGGGGGGCCGGGACACTGCGGGGCCAAGGTCCACCTCGGAGGGGGCGACGTGATGCTTTGAGGTTGTGGGGTCAACGTAGCCTGTTGAGAGCGCTGAGGCAACATGGCCTATTAAGGGCACAGAGGCAACGTGGCCTCTTGAAAACGCGGAGGCCATTTAAGATCGCGGAGGCGACGTGACCTCTTGAGAGCGCGGAGGCGACATGACCCTTTGAGGAAGCGGAGGCGGCGCGGCCAGTTGAGGAAGATACCTGCGAGCTCAGACGCTGGGGAGGCTAACGCGGACCGTGGTGCAGGAGAGGTTAATGCGGACTCCGGCGCTGGCGGGAGCGTGACCGCAGGGGTACCTAGTGGCCACGACCGCAGGGGTAACCCAAGTAGACGCGACCACAGAACAGTCCTTGTCTTTAGGCTGGGTATGCGGAACAGAGTCTAGTATATCCTGGACGAAGGACAGCAAATGTTGAGCAGAACGCAAACTGTCCAGAGCGGCGGTCAAACAGTCCAGAACGGAGGGCAAACAGTCTTGAGCGGGGACCCCGGAAGACCACTGCTTCACCATCGGACCACTGGACAGAATCCCTTGAACCAGCCTGGAGACCTTGCCCTCACTCCCAGCCTCCTTCCTCTCCGCCTCCTGGACACAAAAAGCCAGGACCAGTACCACGGCAACACCACATAAAACCAAGTCCTGGTCTATCGAGGCGGGGCACACCAAGGCTTCAGGCTTACGCTGGCGGCGCGGAGCGGCTCGCTGGTGGAGTTGAGCGGCTGGCAGGCAGTGCGGAGCGGTTTGCTGCCGGGAAGGTACGCGAGTCCCGGGGGGAACCTTTTTAAAAAGGCTGCTTCAAACCGGCTAGCCGAGGTGAGACAGTCATCCCGGCCGTTAACTATGCTCTCGGCCCACCACCGAGCGTGTCCCAGCAGCCTGAAGAGGTAGTACAGCACCCTCTCCCCGTCCGACAGCTCCCAACTGGACACGCAGTCAAATACCTTGCAACAGCTGATGATGTACGAAAGTGGTTTCAAACCCACCCCGTCGCAAGGTGCTGGGAGCTTACACGGAGCGGAAAGAGGGAAGCTGATCTCCCCATACTCCGGGATGCGGTCAATTACCCTCATCGGTCCAACCCACAAAGAGGGAGAGGAAACGAAAAAATTTTATGGCGGGGCTAGTGCCGAAGTAATGCAGCGGGACGCTGCAGCCGGAGAAGCGGCTAAAGGCGGGGCTAGCGCCGAGGGTACGCAGCGGAACGCTGCAGCCGGAAAAGAAGCTAATGGCGAAGCCAACGCCGAGGTAATGCAGCGGGACGCTGCAGCCGGAGAGACGGCTGATGGCAGGGCTAGCGCCGAGGTAACGTAGCGGGACGCTGCAGCCGGAGAAGAAGCTAATGGCGGAGCTAACGCCGAGGTAATGCAGCGGAACGCTGCAGCCAGAGAGACGGCTAATGGCGGGGCTAGTGCCGAGGTAACACAGCGGGATGCTGCAGCGTCGATGCAGAAACGACTGCTGGAGCTAACCGGAATTAACGGAGTACGCTTCAACGGGAAACAAAAGAGGAGCGCTTACCCATCCTGGACTTCGCTTGGGGGTCAGGAGGCCAGCATTCTGTCAGAAAAGCGCCGTCCGTCCAACGGAGGCGCTGTGCATACCCACGCAGGGCGAGATGTCGCGGAGCGAATGAGCGAGCCAGGCAACCAGGTAAGCAACAGGAAGGTTTTTAATAAAAGAAAGGCGAGAACGAAACCCAAAGCACGGGCGGAACGTTGCCGGGAAATTAAACATAAATAATGCAAAAAAAACAACGTCAGCAGGCAGCATGTTACTAGGGGACCTCGGGGATGGGCCCTACCTACGGAAACCCCGAATGGCCAAAATCAAACCAGAAAACCCCGGGAGGAGTGGCCTAGCACTCCAAACCTAACACATATTGTCCTCTAAGTTTTTTCTCGGCCAGAGTAGCACTGAACAAGCCTCCTCAAACCTGTCATTTTCTGTAAAGGGCCAGGTTGATATTAGGCGGTAGGAGTGACACATGGTCCAGGTGCTTCTTCCCTATTACTCCCATGCCATTCTGAATTTTTGTAAGGAACAGCCGGTAACATAAGTCCTTTCTAGAGGGTTTATGGTAAGTAACGCTGAGATAATATAAACAGAAATAGAAATATATTCTTTCATAGGTGAGATTTAACTTTTTGCCTTAAAAAGGCAACAGAAAAAACTTAGAGGACAATATGAGGACAATTTTACAAGATGGCGGCACGTACGAATGCAGAGGCTTCTTGCGCATCTGTTGATTACCTTAAATTTAATAATTTTGATATCAGTTCAAACACCGAATCAACACTGAGCGTGTGAAACATAGCAGGAACGAACTCTTTATAATGAAAGACAGTTTAGGAAAAAAGGCAGTAGCCATGGATAACGATCTTAAAACTATGCTCGGAAGACTTCAGCTCTTCCGGACATCGGCATGGCGAATCAGAGGACAGCGGGCAACGGAAAAGCAAAAGCAGAGACAGAAATGGGGGCGCGGCGGAGTTCTAGCCAGGCTTCAGGGGGAAACAAACCGACCACCGATTCTGTCGCTTTGTCTTTCTAATGTCCGCTCATTGGATAACAAGCTGGACCTACTGCGGCTGAGGACGAGTGTTTCTGGTGAGATGAAGAACTGTGTGGTGATTTGTCTTACTGAAACATGGCTACAGGACAATATGCTGGACTCAGCCTTCCAGCTCGCCGACAGGCAGCTCTTCCGAAGAGACCGCAACCGGAAGTCTGGAAAAGCCCGGGGGGGCGACTTGTGCGTCTAAAAAAATAAAGGGTTGTGTACAAACTTCATGTTGGTAATGAGCTCTGAAGCCACAGAACTGCTGGCTGTGAGATGTCGTCCGCATTATTTGGCTCATGAGTTTACGGCGGTGTTTGTCATTGCTGTTTACATAGCACCAGATGCTAATGCTAACAACGCACTGAAGGAGCTCCATGAGAACATCAGCTCACTTCAGAACAAGCATCCCGAGGCATTTTACATTATGGCGGGCGATTTTAATCACATTAATCTGACGAGCGATCTGACGCGGTTTTACCAACATGTCAACATTCCAACACGGGAAAACAACACACTCGACCATGTGTACACCAACATTAAAGACGCATACAGAACCGTCCCCACCTCGGGCTCTCCGTCCACATCTCCATTTTGATGGTGCCAGCATACCACCCACTGTTGTGATGCTCCAGACCCAAACAGAAAACCATGTGTGGCCCAGCGATGGCAACATTGTGCTGCAGGACTGCTTCAGCTGCACCGACTGGTATGTCTTCAGAGAGGCTGGTAAGTGTGAGGGAGAGCTGAATCTGGAGGAATATACATCTGCCGTCCTCGGATACATCAGCAAATGTGTGGAGGATGTCACCACAACCAAGACTGTGACCTGCCACCCAAATCAGAAGCCCTGGCTGAATGCAGAGGTGCGTTCTCTGCTGAAAGCCAGGGATACTGCCTTCAGGTCCGGCAACTCACAGCAACTCAGAGCGGTGGAAAGAAAGCTGACTGCAGGGCTAAAAAGGGCAAAAGCTACATATGCTATAAAAATCCAAAGACACTTCTCGTCCATGAAGAGCATGTGGCAGGGCATCAAGTGCATCACGGACTACAAAATCCGTAAAAAAGATGTACAATGCCCCAATGAGCCCACCCTGTCCGAGGCTCTCAACAAGTTCTATACTCGCTTTGACGACCCTGACATCACCCCCAGCACCTGACTGACCCTGTCACCTGGAGAAGAGCCCCTCAGTGTAACACCAGCACAGGTCAGGAAGACCCTTTATAGGATCAAACTGCTCAATCAAAAGCTGCTGGTCCGGACAACATTCCCGAACGGGTGCTAAAAGACTGTGCTGATAAGAGACATTGAGTAAGACATACTCAATGCCTTCCTTAGACAAGCAGCTGTTCCCACCTGCCTGAAGACTGCCACCATCATACTAGTCCCCAATAGCTCCACAGTGACAGGGCTGATAGCCCTCACGCCGATAGTCACCAAATGCTTTAACAGGCTGGTCATGACACACATCAAAGCCACCATCGACGTCACTGTGGAACCACAAAAGCCCGCTTACAGAAACAACCGATCCACAGAAGATGCCATTTCCTCCGTGGTCCACACCACCCTCACCCACTTGGAGCAGAAGGACTCCTACATCCGTATGCCCTTCGTGGGCTTCACATCTGCATTCAACACAATGATCCCTCAGACCCTGACAATAAACTGTCACTACTTGGACTGAGCTCCTCCCTCTGCAACTGGATCCTGGACTTCCTGACCAACAGGCTGCAGTCTGAAGATCCCCACAACACCACCTCCTCTACGAAAACCCTCAGCATCGGTTCCCCTCAGGGCTGTGTGTTGAGCCCCCTCCTGTTTACACTGCTAACATATGACTGCTCACCTATCCATCCAACTGTCATATTGTAAAGTTTGCTGACGACACAGAAGTGGTTGGATGCATCACAGACAGTGATGAGTCCATTTACAGACAGGAGGTGGAACACCTGGAGTGTTGGTGCAGAAAGAACAACCTCTGCATCAACGTTAAGAAAGCAAAGTAGATGATCATGGACTTCAGAAGAGGCAAAACATGCCCACACCCCCCCTACACGTCGGGGGATCTGCGGTGGAGGTGGTCTCCAGCTACAGGTACTTGGGTGTGCACCTAAGTAACAACCTCACCTGAAGCACCAACACTTCCAGCTTGGTCAGGAAGGCACATCAGCGACTCTACTTAAGACTCAGAAGCTCGGTCCTCACCTTCTTTTACAGATGTGTGGTGGAGAGCGTCTTGTGCTCTAGCATCAACGTGTGGCACGGAAGCTGCTCTGCTGTAGACAAAAAGCTATGCAGATGGTGGTGAAGGCTGAACAGAGGGCTATTGGAGTCAGTCTCCCCACCACCACAAACATCTACACCTCCAGATGCAGGAAACGGGCCTCCTGCATCATGAAGAGCCCCACTCACCCAGCACACCCACTTTTTGTTCCGCTCCCCTCAGGCAGGAGACTGCGGAGCATTAAGTGTAGAACGAACCGACTGAGGAACAGCTTCATAGCAGAAGCTGTAAGACTCACAAACTCCATCCAACAAAACAGTCATTCATACAACATGTTATCTTCCTACACCAAATACCTCATCATCTACCTTATCTTACATCTACCGTTTATATACATAGTTTCTGCAACATCTCACATTTTATATTTGCTGCTATATTTATATTCTATATTTATATTTCTAATGGATACTACATTATATATATATATATATATATATATATATATATATATATATATATATATATATATATCCCCCCCCCCCCCCCCCCCCCCCCCCCCCCCCCCCCCCCCCCCCCCCCCCCCCCCCCCCCCCCCCCCCCCCCCCCCCCCCCCCCCCCCCCCCCCCCCCCCGAAAGAAGAAAATAAATACAAATGCAATCCGATCACGTGCACAACACAACCAATCAACGGAAAGAGATAATTAAACAAACTAAATAACGTAATTGAAAGTAAATTAACAAACATAGAACATACATATATACAGTCTATATATAGACTATAGTCTATACATAGACCCTATTAATCTTAATCATTTTTAGTTCTAAATATTTGAAATTTGCAACAGCCATTTCAGTTTGATATATCTAATAACTGATTGACACAGTAATATTTTAGGATTAAAATGAGGTTTATTGTACTAACAGAAAATGTGCAATATGCATTAAACCAAAAGTATGGGTACCCTTATCATTTTATTGATTTGAATACTCCTAACTACTTTTTACTGACTTACTGAAGCACAAAATTGGTTTGGTAACCTCATTGAGCTTTGAACTCCATAGCCAGGTGTATCAAATCATGAGTAAATCTATTTAAGGTGGCTAATTGCAAGTCATTCTCATAGTTGAATCTCTTCTAAAGAATGGCATCATGGGCTCCTCGAAACAACTCTCAAATGATCTGAAAACAAAGATTGTTCAACATAGTTGTTCAGGGGAAGGATACAAAAAGTTGTCTCAGAGATTTAACCTTTCAGTTTCCACTGTGAGTAACATAGTAAGGAAATGGAAAACCACAGGAACAGTTCTTGTTAAGCCCAGAAGTGGCAGGCCAAGAAAAATATCAGAAAGGCAGAGGAGAAGAATGGTGAGAACAGTCAAGGACAATTCACAGACCACCTCCAAAGAACTGCAGCATCATCTTGCTGCAGATGGTGTCACTGTGCATCAGTCAACAATACAGTGCACTTTGCACATGGAAAAGCTTTATGGGAAGGTGATGTAAAAGAAGCAACTTCTGCAAGCACGCCACAAACTGAGGTATGCAAAAGCACATTTGGACGAGCCAGCTTCATTTTGGAAGAAGGTCCTGTGGACTGATAAAACAAAGATTGAGTTGTTTGGTCATACAAAAAGGTGGCGTCAAAAAAACACAGCATTCCAAGAAAAACACTTGCTACCCACTGTAAAATTTGGTGGAGGTTTCATCATGCTTTGGGGCTGTGTGGCCAATGCCGGCACCAGGAATCTTGTTAAGGTTAAGGGTTGCATGGATTCCACTCAGCATCAGCAGATTCTTGAGAATAATGTTCAAGAATCAGTGATGAGGTTGAAGTTACGCCGGGGATGGATATTTCAGCAAAACAATGATCCAAAACACCGCTCCAAATCTACTCAGGCATTCATGCAGAGGAAAAATTACAATGTTCTGTAATGGCCATCCCAGTCCCCAGACCTGAATATCGTTAAACATCTGTGGGATGATTTGAAACGGGCTGTCCATGCTCGGCGACCATCAAACTTAACTGAACTGGAATTGTTTTGTAAAGAGGAATGCTCAAAAATACCTTCATCCAGGATCCAGGAACTGATTAAAAGCTACAGGAAGCGACTAAAGGCTGTTATTTTTGCAAAAGGAGGATCTACTAAATATAAATGTCACTTTTCTGTTGAGGTGCCCATACATTTGCACCTGTCAAATTTTGGTTTAATGCATATTGCACAATAAACCTCATTTCAATCCTGAAATATTACTGTGTCCATCAGTTATTAGATATATCAAACTGAAATGGCTGTTGCAAACACTCAAATATTTAGAACTGAAAATGATTAAGATTAATAGGGGTGCCTAAATGTTTGCATATGACTGTATATGACTCCTTGGATCACCACCTTACCGTGGTGGAGGAGTTTGCGTGTCTGAATGATCCTAGGAGCTATGTTGTCTGGGGCAAAAAGCCCCTGGCAGGGTCTCCCAAGGCAAATTGGTTCTAAGTGATAGGCCAGACAAAGAGTGGTCCACTAAAAACCCCTATGAAGAGAAAAAACAGGAATACGTGTACCCTGCCCGATTTATGGTCATCGAGGCCCCACCCTGGAGCCAGGCCCCGGGATGGGGTTCGTCAGCGAGCGTCCAGCCCGAAGGAGTTACATGGGTTCCCCCTCAAATGGGCTCACCACCTGTGGGGGGGGGGTAGTAATAGGGGTTCGGTGCAGTGTGGATCGGGCGGTGGCCGGAGGCATGGGCCTGGGCGTCGCGATCCTCGGTTGCTGAAATTGGCTTTAGGAACTTGGAACGTCACTTCACTGGCAGGGAAGGAGCCTGAGCTTGTGCGGGAGGTTGAGAGATACCAGCTAGATATAGTCGGGCTCACCTCAACGCACAGCTTGGGTTCTGGGTCCAATCTCCTTGAGAGGGGCTGGACTCTGTTCTTTTCCGGAGTTGCCCATGGCGAGAGGCGTCGGGCAGGTGTGGGCTTTCTCATGGCCCCCTGGCTTGAAGCGTGCATGTTGGGGTTTTCTCCGGTGGACGAGAGGGTAGCGTCCCAACGCCTTCGGGTTGGGGAACGGGTGCTGACTGTGGTCTGCGCTTATGCGCCGAATGGCAGTTCAGAGCACCCAGCCTTCTTAGAGACTGTGGGGGGTAATAGAAAGTGCTCCTCCTGAAGACTCTGTAGTCTTACTGGGGGACTTCAACGCTCACGTGGGCAATAACTTGATGATGAGTGATTGGCCCCTCTGATCTGAACCCGAGTGGTGTTCAGTTGTTGGACTTCTGTGCAAATCACGGTTTGTCCATCACAAACACCATGTTCGAGCACAAGGGTGTCCATAAGTGCACATGGCGCCAGGATGCCCTAGGCCGCAGTTCAATGATCGACTTTGTAGTTGTGTCATTGGACTTGCGGCCATGTGTCTTGGACACTCGGGTGAAGAGTGGAGCTGAGCTGTCAACTGATCACCACCTGGTGGTGAGTTGGATCAGGTGGCGGGGGAAGATGCCGGTCAGACAAGGCAGACCTAAACGTATAGTGAGGGTTTGCTGGGAACGTCTGGCCGAAGAACCCGTCAGACCGATGTTCAACTCTCACCTCCATCAGAGCTTCAACCTCATTCCGGGGGAGGTGGGGGACATTGAGCCTGAATGGGCCACGTTCCGTTCCTCCGTTGTTGAGGCGGCAGACAGGAGCTGTGGTCGAAAGGTAGTTGGTGCCGTGGCGGTAACCCTCAAACACGGTGGTGGTCACCCCGTGTAAGGGATGCTGTCAAGCTGAAGAAGGAGTCCTATCAGGCATGGTTGGCTTGTGGGACTCCAGAAGCAGCTAACTGGTACTGACAGGCCAAACGATTTGCGCCTTCGTGCGTCGCGGAGGCAAAAAACCCGGGTGTGGGAGGAGTTCAGTGAGACTTTGGAAAGTGACTTTCGGTCGGCTCCTAGAAGATTCTGGTAAACTGTCAGGCGACTCAGGAGGGGAAAGCAGTGTGCAACTAACACAGTATATAGTGGAGGGGGTGCACTGTTGACTTCGACTGGGGACGTCATTAGGCGGTGGGAGGAATACTTCAAGGACCTTTCAATCCCACCAATATGCCCTCCGGAGAGGAGGCAGAGTCAGAGGACCTGGGAGGAGGCTTGTCCATCACTGTGGCTGAAGTCGCTAAGGTAGTCAGAGGGCTCCTTGGTGGCAGGGCTTCAGGGGTGGATGAGATCCGCAAAAAGCTCTGGATGTTGTGGGGCAGTCTTGGCTGACGCGCCTCTTCAACATTGCATGGTCATCGGGGGCAGTGCCTCTGGACTGGCAGACAGGGGTGGTGGTGCCTCTTTTTAAAAAGGGGGACCGGAGGGTGTGTTTTAATGACAGGGGAATTACACTCCTCAGCCTCCCCGGCAAGGTCTATGCTGGGGTACTGGAGAAGAAAGTCCGACTGATAGTTGAACCTCGGATCCATGAGGAGCAGTGTGGTTTTCGTCCTGGTTGTGGAACACTGGACCAGCTCTTCACTCTCTCCAGGATCCTTGAGGGTTCATGTGAGTTTGCCCAACCCGTCTACATGTGCTTTGTGGATCTGGAGAAGGCTTTCGACTGTGTCCCTCGGGGTATTTTGTGGGAGGTGCTTCGTGAGTATGGGGTACATGGCTCCTTACTATGGGCCATTCAGTCCCTGTATTTGCAAAGCAGGAGCTTGGTTCGCATGGCCGGCAGTAAGTCGGACTTGTTTCCAGTGAGGGTTGGACTCCATCAGGGCTGTCCTTTGTCACCGGTTTTGTTCATAATTTATATGGACAGAATTTCTAGGCGCAGCCAGGGGATGGAGCGTGTCCGGTTTGGTGATCTGAGGATCACGTCGCTGCTGTTTGCAGACGGTGTGGTCCTGTTAGCATCATCAGGCTGCGAACTTCAGCTCTTACTGGATCGATTTGCAACCGAGTGTGAAGCGGCTGGGATGAGAATCAGCACCTCCAAATCTGAGGCCATGGTTCTCAGTCGGAAAAGGGTAGAGAGTCCTCTCTGGGTCAGGGATCAGATCTTGCCTCAAGTGGAGGAGTTTAAGTATCTCGGGGTCTTGTTCACGAGTGATGGTAAGATGGAGCGTGAGATTGACAGACAGATCAGCGCGGGGTCAGCAGTGATGCGGACCCTATACTGGTCTGTTGTGGTAAAGAAGGAGTTGAGCCACAAAGCAAGGCTCTCGATTTACCTATGGTCATGAGCTTTGGGTAATGACCAAAAGAGCAAGATCGCGAATACAAGCGGCCGAAATGGGTTTTCTCCGCAGGGTGGCAGGCCTCTCCCTTAGAGATAGGGTGAGAAGCTCGGTCATCCAGGAGAGACTCGGAGTGGAGCCGCTACTCCTCCGCATCGAAAGGAGCCAGTTGAGGTGGTTCGGGCATCTGGTAAGGATGCCTCCTGGGCGCCTTCCTAGGGAGGTGTTCCAGGCAAGGAGGCCCCGGGGAAGACCCAGGACACGCTGGAGGGATTATATCTCTCAGCTGGTCTGGGAACGCCTCAGGGTTCCCCCAGTCGAGCTAGTGGAGGTGGCTGGGGTGAGGGAGGTCTGGGTCTCCCTACTTCGGTTGCTGCCCCCGCGACCCGAACCCCGGATAAGCGGAGGATGATGGATGGATGGATATATATATATATATATATATATATATATATATATGTATATGTATATATATATATATATATATATATATATATATATATATATATATAAAAATTCATTAATTCATTCATTATCTTCCGCTTTATCCTCTATTAGGGTCGCGGTGTGGTTCCTTATGCCCATCCAGGGGAGAATGTTTTGGGCGCTGGGCAGACACACCCAGGACAGGGCACACACTCACTCACACACACACACACACACTCTCTACTTGGGGCAATTTGGAGAACACAATTGACTTGATCCATGTTTTTGGACTGTGGGAGGAAACCGGAGAACCCGGAGGAAACTCATGCAGACACGGGGAGAACATGGAAACTCCACCAAGATGGGGATTCGAACCGGGAATCCCTAGTGCTGAGAGGCGAACGTGCTAAACACTAAGCCACCGTGCCGCCTATATATATATATATATATATATTAACAATAATACTTATAGTTAAATTTTCTATATTATACTTAGTTGTATATTTTATATTATATATATTCATAGTTGTACATCCTATTATATTTCAAATATCTATATACTAAATTTCGATTTCATTTTCTTCTTTACATTTTAAATTTAAGTCTAACTTTAATCAGGGTCCGTAACCCATAATTTCGTTTTTGTCTCACGTATCACATGTGATTTATATGATAATAAAAATTTTTTGAATCTTGAATCTTGTATCTTGCAAATGTTGACGGAACCTAAGAAACTGGCTGCCTTTTTTTCCCTGCTAAACAGGAGTTATATATACATCTTTATAATTAATATAAAGATAAAATTACAACGATAGGCAACATGCAACAATAAAGAAAACAGAGAAAGTTCCTGGTAGAATATTGCAGACAGCAGATGCATGAACATATAATTTTATCCATTATGATCTATAGCATTACGATCTATTTTAGCATTACAATATATTTTATATTTATGTAGTAATATATTTATAAAAATAAATTAACCTGAAACTTTATCCTGAAATTCTGTCATAACTGACCAAGTGGCAATATGGTAAAGAACTTATTATATTGATGCCCACTAGGCTATATCCACAATATTAAAAAAAAATGTAAATATTACCATAGGTAAAGTAAGCATAATATTAAAATATGCAGTGTTATAAATAGGCATGAAACCTAAGCCATCAAGAATAATGCATTGTATACAACGTTTTCTATGAGGCACTGAAATTATTTAGTTCGATCCTTTTCTGAATTCATTGCTATGTTAAAACATGCCTATGCTATGTTAAAAAAATGCCTATATGTAGAGGTGGTCAGGACAACTTACTAAAGTGTAAACTGACCATTAGAATGGGGAACAAAGGTGATTATAGTGACTAAACATGGCATGGTGTCAGATGATCTGAGTATTTCAGAAAATACTGGCAGACTGGTTCAAGATGATAGCAAGACAATAACCACTTATTACAACAAGGAATGCAGAATATAATCTCTGAACATGCAACATGTTGAAACTTAAGGAAGATGGGCTACAGCAGCAGAAGACCATACTAGGTTCCACTTCTGTCAGCTAAGAAAAAACTGAGATTACAATCTACTGAAATTAAACAATAGAAGATTGCAAAGATGGTGTCTGGTTTGACAAGTGTCAATTTTAGTTGCGACATTTAGATAGTAGAGTCAGAATTTGGCCTCAGCAACTTAAAAGCATGGATCCATCCAGCATATTATCAACAGTTCAGGCTGGTGGTGGTGTAATAGTGTGGGAGATATGTTCTTGGCAAACCTTTGGCCCCAACAAATTGAACATCATTTAAATGCCACAGTGTACCTGAGTATCACAGTGTCACATCATCTTCTGATGGTGATTTTCAGCAAAATAATGCACCGTGTCACAAAGCTCATATCATATTAAACTGATGTCTTAATATGACAGTGAGTTCACTGTATTTCCAATGGACCCCATAGTCAACAGATCTTCATCCAGCTGTGTGATGCTATTATTTCTATATGGGCTAAAATCTAGATGATATTTATTTATTTTGCATTTAATGCTAAACTTTGTAATCTATCTTTTTTTTAAACTGTGTGATTGGTAACCTCTGCATTGGTCTCTGCTTGTTTGAAATGTTGTTTTTTGTTTGTTTGTTTGTTTTCTTTATTAAAATGAAAGTCTTAAGCGGAGAACTGTGTTTTGCCACATGTCGGTATTTTCTTTTTGTTTTGCACTAAGCAGGGAAGCATCTCTTTGTTTAAATGTTTCTAATTCAAAGGTTATTGGAAAAAAATCTAAGATTACCTCACTTGTAATCTGGGACATTAAAAATAAAACCATGAAGTGATCAAAGTGATCAAAAATATTCAAACATATAAAAATATAATGTAAGTTAGTTTAAGGTAGTATACCAGATAAAGTAATACTTATTGTATATTATTTAGATGTAGGGATCCTTTTTTCAGTATGTACTGTGTCAAAATACAATGCCAGGCCAAAAAATGATCACACATTCATATTTTACTGAACATCATTTGCTTAAGGCAAACATTCACCGTGGCATCATGTGTGAAATATCACATTGATTTTTGTCCAAAGTTATATTTATTTTTCCAAAAGATCTTGTACTATTAATGGGGGAGACTTTGCAAAGTCTGTTCCAGCACATCCAAATGATTTTCAATGGAAATGAGGTCTGGACTCCATGATGACCAACCACTCTTTCAGAATTTGAGCGCAATAAATCCTGGCATTGTCATTATGGAATATGCCTGTGCTACCACAGAAGAAAAAAACTTATTAATGAAAAAACCTTACCAAAGTTACGGTATTTCAAAGCAAAACCTTGTTAAAACTGTCTCATTTACGACTGACTCGTAAAACGGATTCATGCTTTTCTGCCGAAACTCAGGTTTGTTTGTTCAATGATTTTCAGCCAAAACCATCATTTATTAGAACTGAATGTGCTATCCACTGCTGACAGACATATTTCATGTTATTTAATTTTATCCAATATGAATGAATGAATGAATGAGGGCGGCACGGTGGCTTAGTGGTTAGCACATTCGCCTCTCAGCGCTAGGGATTCCCGGTTCGAATCCCCATCTGGGTGGAGTTTCCATGTTCTCCCCGTGTCTGCGTGGGTTTCCTCCGGGTTTTCCGGTTTCATCCCACAGTCCAAAAACATGGATCAAGTTAATTGAATTCTCAAAAATTGCCCAATTTAGAGTGTGTCTGTGTGAGTGTGTGCCCAGCGATGGATTGGCGCCCTGTCCTGGGTCTATCTGCCCAGCGCCCGAGACGTTCTCCCCTGGATGGGCATGGGGAACCCCACCGCGACCCTAATAGAGGATAAGCGGGAGATAATGAATGAATGAATGAAACAACAGTTTGAAAATGGAAACACTCATGAAAGGGCAATTTTTAAAGAGGACAGAGTGGGAATAAGGGATCTGGGCTAAAGCCCCTGATGTTTCTAGACCCTAAAAACGCGCCTGCCCGAGAGGCACGTGTTTGTGCGACTAGCGCTGTGGGGTCACGGTTGTTGGATTGGTTTGTGCGCGTGTTGCGAGATAAATTATTAGCTTTTTTTGTGTATGATCGTTGGTTACGGTTGCCAGTTAGCATGTGCGCGGTCAAGTTTTGGTTTTCCTGTGTACGCTCATTCCGGCACGTCTAGCAACCTTAGTTTACGGTTGCCAGATAGGTTAGTCTGTGCGCGTGATGCGTTATTAGATGGCTTCAAACGCCATCTATTTTTTGGGTTGCTGTACCTCTGTAGTCTCTGGTCTGTTCTGTTTCAGTTCTGTTCTCGGTTTTGCCAATTCCGCGGACTTAGCGCTGTTCACCGGTTGTCCGGTACCACGCTCTTGGCGCTGTTTTCCCGGTTGCCAGGGTCTGTGTGCAAGGCAGTGTGTTCTGGTTGCCAGGTTAGTAGGCTTATGCTCATCTAGCGCGGTTTTCAGTTCTGTAGGTTTTTCGGTAACTTAGGACTTCAGTTTTTTTTCTGCCTTTTGTTTTCAGTGTGACAGTTTCGTATAGATAGATTTTTATGTTGTTTAATATATTCCTTGGTATTTGTTTACTGACTTTTCCCTTGGTTGGTTTTGTCTCCACCTCCTGGCGATAGTAAGTGGCACCGTCTGCCCCTGGTCTGGTGAGCCCTTGCTCCCTTGCTGAACTAGATATTCTAATTGTTGCAAGTGAAACGATTAATGTAAAAAAAAAATCTTGCTCCAGTAAAGCACATGTACTCGATGAAACCATGCTGTTTTAACTCATGCAAAATAAACCCTGACATCACTCTGTTGAAATGGACATGGAGTTCCTGGGAAACAAATGTCATCTTAATGACTGTAGTATCTTTGCAGATCACCCATGTTGTAAAAAAAGACAATTATTCTTGCCTAAAACTTGAAAATGGCTTCATAAATTTTATTTAATTCTTTATTTAAGTCCTGGGTGTATCTGCGCCCAGTGCCCGAATTGTTCTCCGCTGGATGGGCATATCCCCCCCCCCCCCCCCAAAAAAAAAAAAAATTTGTAGGATGGTATATTTTCTGTAGGCACCATAATTGATTTATTATTCAGCAAACTTTCTATGATAGTTGTGTTTTTATTTAATTAATTGAACTTGCTTTTGTCATAATAACAATAATAGTTATCATTTTGCACTATTGTTCTCTCTCTTCTTGCAACAGAATGCAAGTTGATAAAATCCTTCTGCTATGCAAAGAGTCTCCTTAGCCGAACATCTCCACGGAATGTGATGCAAGGCAGATGCAGCAAGTCACCTGGTGAATCTGGTAACTAAAATGTTTATTTATTTTATTTATTTATTTATTTTTGTCTTGTCTGTATAGAATCAGAAGTTGTAATTTTGTTGGGTGTGTACCTAAGATTTACAATATCAATGTAAAAGTTTGGTGCTTTTGGTTTGCTCTGCTTTAATGACATGATGTTTTTTTTTTTTATTTATTTAATTTTTATTTAATACAACATTTATGTGAACAATTTAACAATAACATTTTTCTGCAAACAAATTGTGTACATAGTGAATTCAACACACTGGAACTAATAATACATACAAAGGAAGTATGCCACTATTTTTAAAGGTATGTAAAAGTTTTATAAGTCTGTGGAACTATTATAAGTTTTCAATACAAACAACAATTACTAATATGAATAATAATAAATATCTAATCCAATCCATTATCTTCCACTTTATCCTATATTAGGGTCGCGGGGGGGTTCCCCATGCTCATCAAGGGAAGAACATTTCGGGCGCTGGGCAGATACACCCAGGACAGGGCGCCAATCTATCGCTGAGCACACACTTATTCACATATACACACTCTATATGGGGCAATTTGGAGAACTCAATTGACTTGATCCATGTTTTCGGACTGTGGGAGGAAACCAGAGAACCCGGAGGAAACCCATGCGGACACGGGGAATTCATGGAAAGTCCACCCAGATGGGGATTTGAACCAGGAATCTCTAGCGCTGAGAGGCGAACATGCTAACCACTAAGCCGCCGTGCCGGTAATAATAAATATACAGAACAAATATAAACACAACACATTTGTTTTTACTCCCATTTTTCCTGTGTTGCATTAACAAATCTAAGTACACAAAAACCTTTTCTCTCAAATATTGTTCACAAAATCTGTTAGTGAGCGCTTCTCTTTTGCGGAGATAATGTACAGTTATGGCATATCAAGGTGCTGATTGGACAGCATGATTATTGCACAGGTTTGACTTAAGCTTGCCACAATATAAGACCACTTTAAAATGTGCAGTTTTATTACACAGCACAATGCCACTAAAGTTGCAAGGTTTGCACAGATGTGTTGACTGCAGAAATGTCACCCATAATTATTGCCCATGAATTGAATATTCATTTCTCTCCTATAAGTTATCACCAAAGGCTTTGAGAGAAAATGACAGTACATTCAAACTCAAATCCAGACCACGCGTTACCACACCAACCCAGGAACTTCACATCCAGCATCTTTACCTCCAAGATTGTCTGAAACCAACCACACAGTGCTGCAACAATTGGTTTGCTTCAGAATCTCCACTTGACGGCAGTTGGTCATCATAACAGACTTGAGTGGGCAAATGCTCTGGATGTGAGCATGGCGTTGAGATGTGTTGCCCTGCATGCGACAGTCACACCACATACTGACTGGTTTTTGGACTTCCCCAATACATAAAAAGTAAAGTACTCATTTTATTGTGGCCAGCCTAAGACACAACTGTGCAATATCATGCTGCCTAATCAACATCTCGATATGCATAATAGACATAATTTAAGATAGTTTTACATGTTAATTGAACCTTACATGGAGGACTTCTGAGACCAAATATTTCAATTGCACTTTTCTGAACTTCTTTCAGCATATCTAAATTAATTTTGTGGATAAACTATTAAGAGATATGTGTACAGGTGGGAATTTAAGCTACCCCTATTCACAGTTTATGGCATTGTAGCTCAAGTGTTGCATTTGTATTTAACAGCAATGGCCCAGATAAACTCTGATTACAGTTTGTTTTCCATTGATCTGTGAGTTTCATTTTGGAGCTGATTTTATTTCTCTCTTAGAAATTGTGTGTGAATGTGCTTGCCTTTGGGTATGTCTGGAAATAAACTGGCAACCTGTTCTTGTTTTTTGGGCCTTTATTTAAATATACTTTGTCTTGTACTATGGAAAAATTAATGGGCTTTGCATCAAACAAGAAACAAGGGGTATTTACAAAATTCTTATAACATAATAATATTCTATAAAAAAGTGTTTCATCAGATTATCACTTGCTTTTTCCTTAGGTGAGTCTAATGAAACTGACAAGTGATGTCAAGACATAAACAATAAAAGTAATTGAAAAGAAAGGTGAAATAAGGACAAAATGTGAAATCTAGACAGTGACTCAAGTGAGTAAAGGGGTGTGGTTGTGATTCAATCTTGCAATTAAGTTCTACATTGATTAAGGCCTGAGATGAGATATGCCTCTTTTATTTTATCTTTTGTGTGTGACTGTGTGTGTGTTTGTGAAATCTTGTCATATGCCTAAATCCAATATAAGTATGCACTTCTAAATTGAAACAGAACTGTACTAATACAAAGTTTGAATTTATAATTTATATCAAATGTTATGTATTATGTGCACAGCTTTGTCATATTTATATCCAAATGTTTGTCAAATATTCTTCATTCATATATTTTTCATGTTTAAAATGGAGAGACCAGTGTTTTTTTTTTTTTTTTAATCCTCCATTGTCTGTGATATGATTGGTTTAAATTGTGCCAGCTGAAGAAGCTATGTCTGCCCAGCCGGAGCTCAGTAGGGGTTGCCATGGTGATGTGAGCCTTGGAGACAATAGTGATACCCATATAAGGACCCAACTTCCTGTTTGGCAGATGTGCTGGAAGCAGGCTGGTTTTTCAAGCATTTCAAGTTTTTATTGGATTGCTTTATCCTGACAGATCAGACGTTTACAGACAGTCGGCATTAATTAAGTGGTAATGTTTTAATAGCTATGTTTTACCGTGAATAATAGATGGAATAAATAAGAGGTAAACGGTGAAAGTTATTTCAAATAAAACATACAGCCTAAAATGCCATAAATTATCTACCAAAATATTCACTATTTATTGCCCTTTTGCTGAACTACAATGTTATGAAATACAATTGATGGTGTAATAATGTGCCTAAATTGCCTGCTTAAATCAGTCCACAATATATATATATATATATATATATATATATATATATATATATATATATATATATATATATATATATATATACCCCCCCCCCCCCCCCCCCCCCCCCCCCCCCCCCCCCCCCCCCCCCCCCCCCCCCCCCCCCCCCCCCCCCCCCCCCCCCCCCCCCCCCCCCCCCCCCCCCGAAAAACCTGTTAAAGGCTGAAGGAAAACAGAATGTGTGGAATGACAAGGCTGTCAGGACAGAAGGTGCTGTTGCTGCAACCCATCACAGAGAATAAACTGTTGGCAAGATCCATTTTCAGTTCTTCGGAGACAACATACATGAGGTGGACATGCCTGGAAGAAGAAAACAAGCACGAGTCTTCCATGTCAATCTATTAAAAAATGGACTGAAAAGGAGGCGCTGCCCAGCTTACAGCTCTTCGTTCGTACTGTGGATGAGGAAGAAAACAGTCCAGAGCAGTCCTTTCCACATGTACCTATTATGAAAATTACAGTCCTCTCTTATCTTTCTAAGTTGGAGAACTTGCACAATCAGTGGGCGACTAAATACTTTTTGGTTCCCCTGTATCTTTTAGATTTTACCTAATTTGACCTTTTTAAAATAAAAACAGCTCTTTGGGTGCCTTCTGGATGCATTCTGTTCTCTACCAATTTACTTTACTTGTGTGCCTTTGAGTGTGAAATTAAGTCGGAGACTGTGTTGGTAATTATATTCTTGAAAGCCTACTGACTTGTTCTTGTCCTTGACATAACCTAGAAGAATGTAATATTAACCCCTGACCTACTAGGAATAAATGAGTGGGTATTGCATGAAAGTTTAGTATATAGTATATGCTGAGATATGTCATGGCTTAATACTGAAATCATTATTACACTATATTTATATAACCAACCCTGTCAGTGATGTTTCTATAAAGACACTACATTTAACAGACTAGTGAATTAATTTAAGATGACATCTAAGGCAATCACTGGAGTCTATTTTGTTGGATTTATCAATATAGTGTATATAAAATAAAATAACTTTTAGAAAAATCATATCCTTGTAAATATACATAAAAAAACGTAACATATTTTTAATTCTGCTATTCTGCTATGATATCTCTTGTTGCAGCTATATTATTTTTTCTGTTATTTTCCTACTGTCAATGCAGAGACTGCAGATTACCTAAATAAGAGTTCTTCCTGGAATATCAAAATTTTAGTACCTAACTCTAATTAATTAATTAACTAATTAATGGTGAGCTAAGTAAAAAGGTAAAATGGCAGTGCTGACTATTCCACAACACCATCTCAACATACTTGACACGTGAGCACTAGACAATTTACTCTCTACCAGAGGGTAATGTGGCCCCTGAAAATGAGCGAGATCCCCTCATCAACCGTGAGTAAGATGGATGGGAAAGCTAACTCATTTATTTGGAAGTGGTTGGGGTTGCCACGTTGCTGAAACTGGCCTCTTTGGAAGAAACATGTTGCAACTACCACTGAAGTCTCTTCAGTTGGGCTACATGCGGGAAAAAGGCCAGGTTGGTTCTCGAGCTTAGGGAGTCCACAGACAGGTCAGTAAGGAATGCTAATGCCAAGGTTCTGACTGGCCATAAGTGGAATGCCCAGACCAAAGTCGACCAAGCTATCAGTCGCCTGCAACATCAGAAGATCGTAGGCAGAGTCCAGGTGGGAAAAGCAGGCCTGGGATGGGGAGATGCGCCATGCTTCTGGTCCAAGGCCAACCGCAAGGAAAGGAAGGAGATGGTGGTGGCAAGAGTTGACGAGGATGGAGGAAGACCGCTACAAGATCAAAGCTGTGTCACAGGGACGGTAAGGAAGCTGGACAACCTGGGAGGGAGTTAAAAACAGGAACGTCTGGTGGTCAGATGTGTGGAAGATCCCACAGGCAAGACTTCCTGATCCGCTCAACATATGACACACTTCCCTGCCCTCGAAACCTACACCAGTGGTTCAGGAGTGACGAATATTGTGCACTGTGCAATGCTCCGAACATAAGCCTCCAGCACATTCTGTCAGGCTGTAAGATCGCGCTCTCACAGGGCCGCTATAGATGGCGCCACAACCAAGTCCTGAGGAAGTTAGCTGAAGTGCTGGAGGCGTGTTGACAGGGAGGAGAAACAATGATAACCACAGAGGACCACACCAGCTTCGTTGCGGAACACCAAGGCCCTTTTTCTCTGACCAGAAGTGGAGAATAAGAGTCGACCTTGATAGAAAGCTTCAGTTCCCCACGGAGATTACCACTACTTCTCTCCGGCTAGACATAGTTATGTGGTCAAACAAGGCAAGAGCGGTGATTCTCATCAAACTAACAGTGCCCATGGAGGAGGGGATTGAGGCCGCCTTCAAACGCAAGAGGGCAAAGTATTCGGAGTTGGTTGCTGAGTGCCGCGAGGCGGGCTGGAAGACCACCATCTACCCAGTGGAGGTTGGATGCCGTGGCTTCATGGGGGTATCAACTACACGCCTCCTGAGGGACGTAGGGCTCACCGGAGGAAAGCTCAGGAAGGCTACAATGGCCCTGGCAGAGGAGGCTGAAAAAGGGAGCTTTTGGCTCTGGCTCAGGAGGAAGGTTGGGGGAAGAACACCTAACCCCACACAATAGCTGCAGGGAAAACATGCACAAGCTGCAGGGGGTGACAGGGAGACGTCCCTGTCACTGCTCCGCCACCAGAAGACGTACCAGAATTAAAGGAGCGAAATGTTGGTGAACGGTGGTTTCTGGCTGATGACCCTGCAGCTGACCCATGGGCACCAGCGGATGTGCGACAGGCAGCAATGCTCAGCAGGTAGTAACAGCTTCCTGTAAAATCCTTTAGCTACAGGGATTCAAAATTTATGACGTAAATAAATGCATTTTTAATGTACTTCTTTAGATTGCAATGCAAAACCATATATGCATGTCTGTATGTGTGTAATTTATACATTTTTTGAATTACTGCAGAAAATGCCCTGTGCACATTTTATAAGAAAAGGTTAATATGGTATAATACTTTCTGGTTCTATTCAAACAGAATTTGGCTTGTCATGCTCCCAGTGCGAACCCATTTTTTTAAATAATATTTACGTCGGTTCAGACCCTGATTTCATGTGCCCTATTCATGTGATATATAGCAGAATAGAACTTCTTATGTGAAAGGCCAATTTGGCAACAAAAGCTTGCAAATTGCAGCTCCTTCGGACACCAGTGTGGCATCTGACAATGGAACAGGTTCCCTGCGTTGCGAGCAGCGTACGAATCAGGCTTAAGGCTAACGCTAAGTGACCCCTGATTTCATCTCTCTTCCTATCCATTTTCTGCTCTCTGGACAACAATTTGGACCTACTGTGGCTGAGGATGAATGTTTCTGGTGAGATGTGGAACTATACTGTGATTTTTCTCACTGAAACATGGCTACAGAAAAACAACCCGAACTCTCTTCTGAGCCTACATAAACAAAGGTTGGTTTACAAACTGCATGCTGGTAAACAGCCACTGCCGTCATTGCTGTTTACAATGCATCGGATGCTATTGCTAACAATGCACTGAAGGAGGTCCATGACAACATCGGCTTGCTTCAGAACAAGCATCTGGAAGCATTTTACATGGTGGCGATTTCATCCACCTTAACCTAAAAATCCAAGGACACTTCCCGTCTAAGGATCCATGGAGAATGTGGCAGGGCATTAAATGCATCATGGACTTCAAAATCAGAGATGCACAATGCCCCAAAGACCCACTCTGCCTGAAATGCTCAACAAATTCTACGCACATTTTGTGGATCCTGACAACCCCCCCAGGACCAGAAGAACCCCTTAGTGTGACACCAGCACAAGTGAAAAAGAATCTTCGGAGGATCAGCAGCCAAAAAGCTGCTGCGTGTGCTAAGAGACTGTGCTGATCAGCTCTCCAAGGTCCTGGCAGACCCTGTCTCACCCAAGTAGAAATATTTTTTTCCTCTATCCTCCAACATTCATTTTACCTCTACCACTGTCAGCAACGCAGTAAAGGACAGCGCAAATCACAGATCAATGTTGATACTGTTTATTAAATAAACAGTACGAAGAGTTCTCCAAAAGAACAAAAGGAAAAACTAAATACAACCACGGAACAGCGTGACTGCTATGAAGACAATCGCAACGCTGCACGAAAACAAAACAATCTGCGTAACCCGCGATGACGATGATCGCTGATGCAGATAATCACAGAGAAATCGAAACTGAAGCAGAGGTAATCCTGAAGGTACAAAACACGACAGGTGAGCGTGATCCAACGCAACGAAACAACCCGGAAACAAAGCTTATAAACAAGTGAACCGGAAATGAACGGAAACACAAAACAGGTGATCAAAATTCAGGTCATTGACAACGACCAAATTTTACTAACATGACATATCCTCACCCAAGTGCACAACAGAGGGAACAGGTGTGACATTACCCCCCTGTTCCAAAGGGGTAAAGAGGCAGAAGATATAGACCTATACCTACCTTGACGACGTTGACGACCCCTGGGGTGCAGGCTTCTCAGATTAGGATCTAAGATATCAGAAGCTGCCACCCAACTACGCTCCACGGGGCCAAAACCCACCCAGTCTACCAAATACTGTATGGTGGACCCACGGCGTCGATAATCCAACAGGGAGGAAACTAAGTACACATTGGGAAATGACGAAGACTAAGTAACAGTTTGTTCCTGGCGAACAGAATCTAGAGGGCCAGAAACAAAGGGTTTAAGGAGTGATGTGTGGAAGACCGGATGAACCCAGTACTGTGGTGGTAATTGCAGATGATAAGAAACAGGGTTGACGTTAAATAGTAAACGGGCCTAAGAATCGGGGAAGAAGTTTACGCGTACCGGAACGACAACGAAAATCTCGAGAACTCAGCCAAATTTTGTCTCCAGGAGAATACACTTGAGCTACAGTCAGCAAAAGATTTATTGCGATGAAGCACTGTCTCTACCCGCTGGTGAACCTGCTCCCAGACCCTCTCACTACGTATAGACTATTCATCAACAACCGGAGAATTGGTGGGTTCAGGGTCCCATAACTCAAATTGTGGTTGAAACCCTAAGACACATTGAAAGGGTGTCAAGCCGGTAGCAGAGTAGCGAAGAGAGTTCTGGGCAATCTCAGCCCACGGGAGAAAACGTGTCCAATCCGTAGCATTGTTAAAAGCGAAAATACGCAGAAACTTGCCGAGTTCATGGTTAGCTCTCTCACACTGGCCATTACTTTCTGGATGATAACCCGAGGTTAAACTTACCGAAGTTCCCAATTTTTCAAAAAATGACCTCCAAACAGCGGATGTGGGGCCCACTAATTGGGGAATATCCTCCAGGATACCAAAAACAGGAAATATATTCCTAAAAAGAAGCTCCGCAGTTTGCAAAGCAGAAGGAAGAGAGGCCAAAGGGAAAAAAACGCACAGCGCATGAGAAGTGGTCAATGAGCGTAACCACAGTGGTCAAACCTTCAGAACAAGGTAAATCAGAAACAAAGTCTATAGCCAAATGAGACCAGGGACACGTAGGAACAGGTAAGGGTAGTAGTTTACCTGCAGGCAAAAGTTTAGGCGTCTTACAGGCAGCACATATGGAACATGATTTTACAAAATGTTGTACATCTGATTTTAAAGTCTCCCACCAATATTTACGGCGGAGAAGATGAATTGTACATTCCACTCCCGGATGACCAGAACAAAGGGATGAATAAGCCCAAGTAATAAGTCGAGTGCAAAAAGACTCAGGTACATACAAATGCCCCTGAGGTCAAGTGGGAGGAGCAGGCACAGACCGGAGAGACCTCTCAATCTCAAAATCAAATTCCCAATGTAAGGACTTAATGAAGCACCTCTCCAGTGAAATAGGGGAATCCACGAGTAAGTCCCCCTCGGAACTAGGGTGAAGGCGAGAGAGAGCATCCGCTGGAACATTACACTGCCCTTGACGAAACGAGATGATAAAATTAAAGCTGTTGAAGAACATTGACCATCTCTATTGACGAGCATTCAATCGCTTAGCTCCCTTAAGATATTACAAATTCTTATGGTCGGTAATGACCACAATGGGATGATTAGCCCCCATGAGCCAAAGACGCCACTCCTCTAAAGCTATCTTAATGGCAAGTAATTCACGATCCCCAATGCTGTAATTCCTCTCTTTCTGAGACAACTTATGGGACAAGAAAGCTACTGGTCATTAACCAGAGTTCAGCCCTGACCCCTGGGACAACACAGCTCCCACCCCAGTAGCAGAAGCATCTACCTCAACAAAAAAATGGTTGATCGGGGTCGGGGTGAGCCAAGACTGGAGCAGAAGTGGATGGATGAAAGGAATGGATGAACTTCTGATAAAAGTTAGCAAGCCCCAAAAAAACGCTGCAATTCCTTAATGGTGGTAATAACTGGCCAATCCACAATAGCACTAACCTTACTAGGGTCCATTTGTAACCCCTCTGCAGACAAGACATAACCCAAAAAGGAAATACGCTGCCAATGAAACTCACATTTCTCTGCGTGAGCAAACAGATTGTGATGTAAAAGCTGTTGAAGGCGATGTGTCTCTAGATCCTCCAGAAAATCCCTAAGAACCTCATTGATAAAATACTGGAAAATTCCAGGAGCATTAGTGAGGCCAAAAGGCATAACAAGATACTCATACTGACCCGACGTGGTGACAAAGGAGGTCTTCCATTCATCCCTCTCCCTAATGCGCACCAAATTGTAGGCATTACGAAGGTCTAATTTAGAGAATATGGTAGCAGCCTTGAGCCTCTCCAAGGCGGAAGGGACGAGGGGAAGAGGGGAAGCGATCTTACGGGTAGCCTGATTAAGCATAAGATAATCTATACAAGGCCTTAGTGACGAATCCAGAGAATCAGAAATGTAATCCCACATGGCCCGACTTTCCGCGACAGTTAATGGATATGGACTTACCCAAGGTAGCTTGACACCCACAATAAGATCAATAGCGCAATCGGAATTTTGGTGAGGTAGTAGTGAAAAGGAATTAAAAGGAACTAAATGCCAGAGCGAACTTGGCGTACTCCGCAGGAACTCCCTCAGGTAAACAGGGTGGGAACGGAACCTCAGAGCTAGGCAGGTATACAGGGTACTGTAGGCAGTGAGCGTAACAAAATGGAGACCGATATATAATATCCTGAAAAGCCCATTAGTTGTGCCGCAGAAGCCAAGGCAAACCTAAAATAAGGGGGAAAGAGGGAGAGGAAATTAGAAGTAAAGGCAGGGTTTCATTATGCAATGCGCCGATTGAAAGTGTACATGAGATGACCATCTGCTGAACTGACACGAATGGGCCTTTGTAAGGTGATTGTAGGAATGCCCCACCGTTCAGCCAGCGTGGAGTCCAAAAAATTACCCTCAGCACCAGAATCAATGAGTCCCAACGCGCTCACAGACTGATCAGCAAAGGAAATCCACACAGAAAATAACATAGGTTTATGCGTAAAGAAATAAGACGTGCTTACCACTATGTAGTCCTGAGCAGGTAACCCGCGCGGTAGACACACGATCCCGATTAGAGGGACAAGTGGGGCAAGCATTAAAACAACGTGGTTGTTGGCCCCACAATACCAGCACAAACGCTCCCTGATGCGACGGCTTCTCTCATTGTCCGAGAGGCAGATATAATCCACCTTAATGGGTGTCTCTGAGTCCGGAGAGGAGGAGCGAGGAGTAGTAGTAGAATTAGCAGGCCTGGACACAATAGAACTTTCGTGTCTGCCAAAGTTGATCCAGCTTGATGGAGACGGTGATCAGTTCAGACAGGGACATCTCAGCATCCTTGAACAGCAGCTCTGCTGAAATTTCTCTTCGCAGACCAGAACGATATGCCACAATGAGAGCAGGTTCTTTCCATCCACTGTGTGCAGCCAAGGTTTGAAACTCCATAGCATAATCTGCCACGGAGCGAGAACCCTGCTGAAGTTCATAAAAAAACGGCCAATAGGAACCAAAAGTGCACAACAGCGGGAACAGGGGTGAAAACCACATTCTTAATGTACTCTTTTTTTTTTCAAGATTATTCCTACACTATTTATAGTGCCATCTTAAAGCCCACAACCATTGCTCCCAGCCTTACTTCCCTTCTTTTTTGTGTTTAGCACACAAAGTACATCAACCTTCTATTCTCCATCATGTTAGTTAAGTCTCAAACTTTATGAGTCGGTGTGCCTAATTCAATGTTCATACTCTGCCATCTACCTTAATTATCTGACGTTCACTCTTCTGAAGCTCTTAGTGTTTCCCTTTCTTCTCCTCCTACTCTTTGGACCAACAGTGTTTGGACTAACTCTCTCACACACGGTCTTACCTCTACAGAACGGCTGCGCATATAATGTGCCACACCCATGCACTTAAACGCACTGAAGCCAGGAACAATCAGGTAGCAGTAAACAGGTTTATTTTAAAGGTGATGGGACACCAGAGGTATACAGACACAAGGTGACATATGGTGACAACGTGCACGGAGGAAGGGAAACACAGGAACTAAATACAAAGACACCCCAACACGTGCACAAAACAGACCAATGAGTGAAACTAGTTAATTAAGTTAAACCGTGACCCACACCACAAAGCTTATTAACTAAAATGTGACAAAATCAATTTCCAGTTCTAGAGTACTAGAGGCAGATGTTGTTAACCCAAGCCTTGTCCGATCTGGTATTAAAATCGGACTTTTGATCTATGTTTTATTTGGCACATTTTTCACCAAATGCCTTTCCTGATACAACCCATCATTTTTATATGAGTTAGCAAACGCCACAAAGAGTGCACCCCCCAGTGTTTAGGCTAGATTTATAATATTTTTTACTGAATTTAACATATTGGTAAACTGAAACAAGTCAACCACAATGCCACAAAATTTGGGCTTTAAAATTTTATATGGAATATACAGTATATGAAACTATTCCACAATGCATATCTAAAGTTGTGTGGTTTTAAAGCTGTATGCATCCTCTTCACACAACTCATTTTAGTAGTAGAATTAGCAGGCCTGGACACAATAGAACTTTCGTGTCTGCCAAAGTTGATCCAGCTTGATGGAGACGGTGATCAGTTCAGACAGGGACATCTCAGCATCCTTGAACAGCAGCTCTGCTGAAATTTCTCTTCGCAGACCAGAACGATATGCCACAATGAGAGCAGGTTCTTTCCATCCACTTTGTGCAGCCAAGGTTTGAAACTCCATAGCATAATCTGCCACGGAGCGAGAACCCTGCTGAAGTTCATAAAAAAACGGCAAATAGGTCGTTGATTTAGTCTTCAAAACTAGCATTGTAAGAGCATATTTGGATTGGTAACACAATTGGCTACATTTGTAGGCGATGTTATTTCTTCATATAACTAAAATATCTAAAGAAATTTAAGTGAATGTTGCTGCATACGCCCATTGATCATATGTATCTTCTAGGTAGGTTTGATGTTGTGCTGGTTGTTGTAAATGTATGTATTACTAATAGCAAATATGGACATCAACAGGTATAACTAAATTTAAAAGTAGGTAGTTGAAACCAGTATCTCAACGAACAAGGCTAATGGGCAGACAGTTCTTGATTGAAGCTCTAATATAACCAAATTGTTCATATACATATAACCCAAAATAGTTTGAATTGATAATCAACATATTAGTTACAATGGATAACAGTGGACTGTTAGTGAAATATAAATGTTTTGTTAACATTTTAAATTGTATGATATTAACATTACAAGATTGGCAGGTTTTTTTATACCTTATTGTAGTAAGTCAGGTATTGTTGAGTATTGTGCTGCTAACATAATTAGGTTGCCACCTGGGCAGGTGTAAATAGGTAAAAGCTTTCCATTGGATAATTATTGCATGTGTGACTAGTGGACATATGGACATGTAAAATATTTAATCCATTTTAATCCAGAAAGATAAAATAACTGGCATATATTATTGCAGAGAAAACATGTAAGAAGATCACAATCTTTTTTCTTTTCTTTGATCGAAAATGGTTTTGCATATTATATACATAGATACATTTTACATATATTCTCTGATAAATAAAATGATTAGCCTTTATTTACAATGTTAGTTTATTTTTGTAATAATTAGAAGAATTGGACTTAACTGAAAAACTACTGTATGTCTACTGTATGTTTTGTTCTGTCAGTTTTACTGCTGAAGCACCACTAAGCATATGTTGTGGAGATAAACACAGCTCTACTGTGATTCGGGTTTCTTCACCCTCACCTCCTACTACAGCTACTCATTCTATGCATTTACATGAACTAGGCACGTCACAGGCCATGCTTTAGACAGATCTGGCAGTAGTGAGCTCAGCTTAAGCCACACCTCTCTTTACTTCATTCATTTTGATGTGAGCTGGAGCGCTCAGTTGCACAAAGAGAGAAAGAACCACTGCTGCTCGCCTCTGTAGGAATAAAAGCGCTGTGTCTTCAGCATGCTGCTCTCTGAAGGTAGGAAAGAACCAACCTTATAATGTTAGCATCATTTCATTTCAATTAAATTATAAGGCATTTGATTGTATTTGTGACAAGCCTTGTTCACATTGCTTAGATGTGTAATATTATTATTTATTAATATTATTAAATAATAATTATTATTACTAATAATACTGATAATAATGAAAATAATTATAATATCATTAACAATTGAAGCTTAATCAAAATGCCTAAAGCAATGTAAAATGTCTTGGTACTTGCTGTGCTGTAATTTGTCACATCCGGATTAGACCATTCTCTTAGAAGATCTCTAAGATTTATCAGGCAGGCTAGCATGTCAGTTCCCCTATGCATCATAGACTAACACTCTAATGGTATTAATGCTTTATTCTCTATTTTTTGTGATTTTTCATGTTTGATGCTTGGCCAATAAAAGATGATTATTATAGATTATTATTAGCAGTACATCAGCTATATTTAATATTGCCTCCCATGTAGTGTATATGTTTGGTTGTAATGGTTTCAGTTATCATAATGTGCTGTATTTGGTTACTATTAATGCACTGCTATTAAAATCTGAACCTATGTCAAAATGACAATATCTGATGTTGATTTAATTAAATGTGCAATAATTTTTGTAGGACATTTTGCAGCATAAAATTAGCTTACAGCACTATAATTTATTAAAGTTATGATTTGGATCAAATAGAAAATTTGAAAAAAAAATTCTGTCTGATTAGAAGCTGTATTTAAATAGTGCCGATGATTAGACTTGTGTCTGGAAGTTTAATAAAATCTTTGTGATGCAAAACATAAAATAGTTGGCCTACTGTGAGTATTATATTTTTGATTGGTCCAACTGTTGTTTGTGATGTCTCACACTCCTCACACAAAAAACATATTATCTGAAGCTTAATTCTAAACTTCTAAAATCCTAAAAGAGATAGACTTTTATAGAATTTTATAGAATATGCTTTGTTTGTTGTATTAGAGAAAACTTACTCCTATGTGCAGTGTGAATTGTTTAGAAAATTAGAAGTTGAATGATTTTACTTTACTTTAAAACACTGAAATGCTAAAAATGTGATTTTAATTCATTGCTATCAATCTGGAGGTTGTGGGTTCAAATCCCAGGTTCACTGAAGTTACCAATATGGGTTTTCAAGAAAGGCCCTTAACCCTCATTGCTCCAGGGATGCAACCCTGTGTTCTGACCCCAATCAAGTTGGGATACTTACTTAGAAACTTCTGCTTAATACCAAAAGCATTTAGTAACAAAATCCTTATGTGTTTTTAGGAAAAGACAGGCACAGAACTCACAGCCTAAACCCCACACACTTTCGTAAAGGGGCAACAAAGTAAAGGGAATTTTTGCTCCCTAACTCTAAGCATTTGGTCATTAAAACCATCAATATGTATCCAGCATCTGCCCATAGAGAATCAACTCTGCCTTTTAGGGCTTTTAAGATAAAGAAATCGATTGCGATTGTTGATGGTACTACGAAATAAATATTTAGATGAGCATGCAACTTAATAATGCTGGGTTTAATTGTGTGTGACTGCCTAATACAATTGGACCTGCCACATGGAGGCAGTAATGGTTTGTGCCTAAACCATGAATCAGTCATTTCTAACTGTCTTCCTTTACTTTACTTTTAATTTATTTTGCCATGTTATTTACTTGACCACGAGAAAAGTAAAAGTAGTCTTGACTTCACTAATTAATGCACAGTAAATTCACAAGTTTATCTTTTTAGCTGTCCATCCTAATTAGTTGTAATGGGGTTGTGCTGGAACCTAACCCATCACTCATTAGGTAAATGCTGGGGAAACACCCAACAGTCCAATCTGAAGGCAGACACATTCACACACCCATGAACACACAGACATACCTAAGGGAGCATAGTATCAGCAATCCACCTCAATATGTTTTTAACCTATTTTTAGCTCCCAAAAAAAAAACACTAAAACAAGGTTAGAACATTCAAACGACTAAACACCTTAATTAAATGTCACTGCAAAGACATTATAGTGCATTTATTCTTATTTTGCTTACCTTTTGCTTTTAGTGAATAGTACTCTGGCAAGCCAGTCTATGGTGAATTCTACCAAGTCAACTAGTCCTTTTCCAACCAGTCTAGGAAGCCTCAAGAAACATAAGGTAAGACTGGACACATACAGAAGACAAGACTCATGCACTTTTAAAGATTTTACCTTTTATAACTAAGATTCTGGCTTGTGTTTAATCTACAGGTATCTTTTAGGCAGCTTTCTGTATTTAAGCATTCAGTAACAAAATCCTTATGTGTTCTCAGGAAAGGGCAGGCACAGAACGTGCAGCCTAAACCCCACACACTTATTTAAAAGGGAGTTAGCATTGGGCAACAAAGTAAAGGGGATTTATGACCCCCCTACTCTCAGCATTTCGTCATTAAAGCCATTAATATTTATCCAGCATGTCTGTCCATGGAGAATGAACTCTGCCTTTTAGGCCTTTTATGATAAGGAAGTTGATTGAGAGTGTTATTGATACTGCAATGTAAATATTTTGATGAGCATGCAACTCAGCAATGTTGTGTAATAAAATAAATGTGATTTGAAAGACAGTATTTGTTTTTTCAGCTCATGGTAAGATTACCATGTTAGGCACAGCTAATTAAATCAGCAAATATTTAACTGCCTGCACTGTATTGTGTGTTCATTCTCACATAGAATGGAACAAGGTTTTTGGTTGTGAAACACTTGAATTTGAATTCATGGCATCACAGAAATATTCCATATTCCCTTTACGTATTCACACAGATCTGTGATCATGGGAATAGTGCTTCAAGCTGGATTATCTCAGTGCATTTTGAAAGGGGAAAGATTGCTTTGCTGTCTGCTGTTTGCTACCCCTCTCCAGAGAAAAATTTGTGGCAAATTAATAATTGGCTCTATGGAAGGCAAATTCTTGATGGCTTGAGATACATCTGCCCCATAAGTAGGTCAGAGCATTAAAAAGCAGTTTGTGAATGGAGTGAAATCATTTTGTGTGGTACTGAATGTTCTTTTGTAATCTAAATTTGTTGTGGTAAAATTTTCACACATTCTGGAAATGCCACTTTTTGTTGCATCCATCCTCTGCAATTTATATCACTGATAACATATAAGACTGAGG
Organism: Corydoras maculifer; assembly: GCA_019802435.1. Lineage (NCBI taxonomy): Eukaryota > Metazoa > Chordata > Actinopteri > Siluriformes > Callichthyidae > Corydoras > Corydoras maculifer. Next base: position 356,337 of record JAFMOD010000246.1, read on the forward strand.
GAAAGAATTAGGGTAAAACTAGTTATTGTTAAAGCCTTGGTAAAGCTTCATAAAATTTATTGAGTCCATTAACATTTCTACTATAAATAAAACAAAACTGTATACAAGCAGTCCTCATTGTGGTTGGCCTCTGCAGTCATTGTGTGTCTTCTGGCTTTGTCCAAAAAATAGTAAATTAAATTACATGCATATCTATATTCATTTTATATGTTCATGTCCTCTTTGTGGTAGGGCTCGGCAACCATTGTGTGTCTTCTTGGCTCTGTTTAAAAAAATAGTAAATTAAATAAGATTTGTTAAATAAATTAAATAAATATGAGTTGTTTTAGGATATGTCTTAAAATAAAATGTCCTTAGAATCCGAGTTACTAACTAGAAATGGTGGGTAAGCACTATTAGCACGATAACTGAAGCTTTTAGTTATATTAGCTTTCAGCTTTCTATATTAGATAAGGAAAAAACATTAGAAGTCCTCCTAACATGCAGGTTCTGATTGGGTTTTAGATGAAAAGAAAAGTCTGTCATACGGTATTTTATTTGCTATTTCTCTATACTCTGAATTAAATTATGGCCCACTTCATAAATCAGACTGTCGAGTTGCATACTCATCTCATATGCGTTCTCTTTTGTTTTGCATATTTTCTACTTTTTTTTTTTCATTTTTTAATTTTATTTAAATCCTTTTAGTGTAACATCATGATTGTGTTTTTTATGTATGAAATCAAATATTAGATTTTTACATTCTCTATAATTCACTAGGGCGGCAAGGTGGCTTAGTGGTTAGCACTTCTGCCTCTCAGCACTAGGGATTCCCGGTTCAAACCCCATCTGGGTGGAGTTTCCATGTTCTCCCCGTGTCTGCGTGGGTTTCCTCCGGGTTCTCCGGTTTCCTCCCACAGTCCACAAACATGGATCAAGTCAATTGAATTCTCAAAAATTGCCCCATATAGAGTGTGTCTGTGTGAGTAAGTGTGTGCCCAGCGATGGATTGGCGCCCTGTCCTGGGTCTATCTGCCCAGCGCCCGAGACGTTCTCCCCTGAATGGGCATGGGGAACCCCACCGCGACCCTAATAGAGGATAAGCGGGAGATAATGAATGAATGAATATAATTCACTATGACTAAATTCATTGTGCACAAAATGTACAATGTACACTCTTTCTCTGTATTTTGCATAGTTAAATGTACTATCAAAATCATGTTTTACATTCATATTTTATGTATGTTCAAATTACATTCTTTCTTCCATTTTTAAGTATATGTTTATTTTGTATAACGTACAGTGTTGCCTGAAAGTTTGTGAACCCTTTAAAATATATTCTATATTTCTGCATATATTTGATCTGAAACTTTAAGTCATAAAATTTTATAAATAAAATTAAGTTCAATAAATTTAAATACATTGTTTTCAATAAAGTTACATTAATACCAGCAAATGAAACAATATGTAAACAATACAACAACAATATTTGTAAACAATATGTCTGCGCTTATATAAACTATTTAGTTTTAACATTTTCCTGCCTGATCCTTTCTCTGAGGTGATCAGAAATCTTTGCCAATGACATGATACAATACATGACACCGACTCACATCTTATTGTAAATCAACTTATCAGAAACACCTTATTCTTATTTCATTTAAATTTATCTGCTGATCCTACCTCTTAGAGACCAGAGGTAGAATAGATTGCTCTGGCTGCTAGTGAGGTGTAGAGCTGTGTCTTTAAAGAAAGAGATCCTGGTGTTTCCCTTGTGAAAAGCCCCTAGAAAGCACTGGCCTAAGGTTAAGAGCTAGCAACATCCTGTTATTTAAGTAGATCACCCTTGTATTCCGGCACGGTGGCTTAGTGGTTAGCACGTTCGCCTCTCAGCTCTTGGGATTCCCGGTTTGAATCCCCATCTGGGTGGAGTTTCCATGTTCTCCCCGTGTCTGCGTGGGTTTTCTCCGGGTTTCCTCCGGTTTCCTCCCACAGTCCACAAACATGGATCAAGTCAATTGAATTCTCAAAAATTGCCCCATATAGAGTGTGTCTGTGTGAGTAAGTGTGTGCCCAGCGATGGATTGGCGCCTTGTCTTGGGTCTATCTGCCCAGCGCCCGAGACGTTCTCCCCTGGATGGGCATGGGGAACCCCACCGCGACCCTAATAGAGGACAAAGCGGGAGATGAATGAATGACTGAATAACCCTTGTATTCCTTGTGGACAACCTCATAAGTACATAACCTTTTAATGAGGGGGCAAGGAAAGTGGTTGGTGTGCTTGACTGACGCGAGATGTGAACTTACAATGGAAAGTAATGACAGACACTATGTTGGTAGACCAGAGCTTTTACACTGGTGGACGTGCCTGTGAAAACCTGTGTTGCACCGCATGTCCTCTTCATCATCACATGTTTTGACACTGTCACATGCTGGGACACAGTGAGGACCAGAAACACGATTTATTTTATATGTATCGCACAAGAGCAGGCTTGCAACTGATCAACTGATCAGTTGATCAAGAGCAACTGATACTAGTTGAATATAAATGACTATCGAAGATGGAGAATCTTTTTGTTTTCATTGCTGTAAAAACTTCACATTCAACTCTGAGCTACAGCAAATGATCTAACCATTGTAGAAAAATTCATTCATTCATTCAGGAGGTGGGGTTCCTCATGCCCATCCAGGGGAGAACGTTTCGGGCACTGGGCAGATCTATCCAATCTATCGCTGGGCGGTAGAAAAATTGAGGAAGAAAAAGCAAAGTAGCTGTTATCACCAGACATGTGTACCACCAAACACAACATTGAATCAGAGGGTACAGAGACCAGCTCCCAGAGTTAGTTATTTGCATTTTTGGCAATAACAGTGCAAAAGCGTAGAATCCAGAAAACCTTCATTAATAATATTAGCATTTGACTAATAAACATATCTAAAAATAACCACCCTCACTCTTGCCATGGAACTTCTGCCCAAGTTTAATTTGGAAGGTGCGAGTTGACCTGTCCAGTGGCTATTGCAATCCAATATACATAAACCCAGCTAAACCTCAACCAAAACAAACACCAAAACTGGAAAATTCAAAACACCTCTGCAACTCCTCCACACATCACTCTGAAGGAAATGGCAAAAAGAAAAATAATTCTGAAAACTTCTACAAAACACAAACTTCGAGGTTTATTGATATTTGCAGTCAAGAAAACAATAATGCCGAAAGAAAATTTAATAGACAACCCTATATAGATAATATAAATAAAGTATGATTTTAAATAGAACACAGAGCACTCCCATGTTTTTGAAAAGAAAAAAAAACAGTCAAAGCGTAAGATTCTTAGGTCTTATACTTGACAGAAAGGTCATCTTCATCCAGGTATTTTAAGTGTACAACAGTTGTTGGATCTTACACACCAGACTAATGTGCCACGATTAATGTGCCAAGTACCCATAACAATAAAATGCAAATTTACCGAATGCACCAAATACTGACAAAATTAAAAAACATATCCCATGATATCCCAGACCGAGAAACATATCTTCAACCAAGACAAGCTAGATGTTGTAAAATGCTGGTGTGCCACGGCAAGAAAGGACAAAGTCCAGAGTAGAATAAGAAACCGGATGAATACAGACATATAAGTTCAAGTTCAAGTTATTTATTTATATAGCGCTTTTTACAACAGTACATTGTCACAAAGCAGCTTTACAGAATGAAAAGCCTTTAAACCCCCAAAGAGCAAGCCGAAGCGACAGTGGCAAGAAAAAACTCCCTTTTATGTTGTTATTCAAGGAAGAAACCTTGGGAGGACCAAGACTCAGTGGGGGACTCATCCTCCTTGAGCGGCCAGGCAGCAACAACAATGTAGGACAGC
>JAFMOD010000246.1:370923-383483 GCA_019802435.1 Corydoras maculifer
GTCTGAGCTGGGAGTCGCCAATAACCAGAGCACTTTTAGCAACCGGTCTCTCAGTGGGTGAGTCACTGAGTGGGGAAAACCGATTGGACACGTGGATCCTAGAAGAGTGATGCTCAGTTCTACGTGTACGTCGCCTGGTCGTCACCCACTCGCCCTGCTGCGAGGGCTCTAAAGCCGGAGATTTAGGACCTGATCCTGTGGCATTCGGGCTGGCTAAACTAGTCCCTGAAACATCTTTACTAACATGACCCTGTTCTAAAACCCGAATGCGCTCTTCTAGCACTAAAATCTTCTCCGTCAAACTAAGGACTAGATGAGCCCTGCCCAGCTGCATAGGCTCGGCCTCGGGCTCCCGTTGGGCTGGAGACGGAGCGGGCTCCCTCCACGGTGAAGTCCAGGGTGGTAGGGGGCTGGAACCGCGAGATGACGGTGGCGAGGTGTTGTTCCATAAGCACCCGCTAGACGAACTAGCTCGTCTAGCGATGCCCCGAAGGACCATCCCGCGATCTCACGCTGGATGTCCTTGCATAGCCCCTCACAGAACATCACCGTGAGAACGGATCCGCTCCAGCCCGTTCGAGTAGCCAGGACACGGAACTCCAGTGCAAAATCTGCCACAGAATGAGATCCTTGGCACAGCCGGTAAAGCTGCGGACCCACCCCCTCGACCTCCAGGGGGTGAGCGAATGCCTCATGGAAGGCGGAGAAGGAACGGCACTCCGGACCCTGTGCCTTTCAGATCGCGGTGGCCCACTCGCTGGCTCGACCCGTCAGCCGTGAGATCACCAGGGAGATCTTGTCGACCTCGCTGGACTTTAGGTGACTCCGGAAATAGTGTGCGCACTGCATGAGAAAGCAGCGGCACTTTTCCGGACTCCCGTCGAATCGTTCGGGCTCCGAGAGATAGTAAGGGGCAGCGGTGGGCGGGGGAGGCACGTCAGAGTCTGTAGGGTGTGGAAGGAGATCCAGAGGTACCAGGGCTGGAGCCGCTATGCTCCAGTTCAGAGAGCCGTCCCATCAGGGCCTAAATAGGGCCAATAGGGCGCGTCCCTGTGCCTGCAGCACCTCGTCTGTGGGCTCCATCCGCGGCTCCATCTTTTGGCAGAGTTTTATGTCAGATGAGCGGTCACGCTGCTAGAGTAAGGAGGAAGCGTGATTTAAAGTGAACACAAAAGTTTATTAATCTCCAGTGGGAGAACGCCCCACAAACGAATAAATGTCCGTTGAGTAAAACAAAACAAAAAAGAGCGTGCAGACTTGATCACCGAAGCGTAGTGCTGCGTGGAGGAAGCAGGGACGTAGTGGCCAGGAACACCGGACGGTGACGTCACTCATGAATCGCGATCCTGCAGAGAGCCAACACTTGAACTGAGCATGGGAGCGCAGTGTATGACGCAGCAGCACCCTGAATCTTGGCGTGCTCCGGAAACACGGGGAACACCCGTGCATGCAGACATCAAACAAACAAAACTCTGCGCTGAAGAGTCCGGGACGGCGGCTTAAGTAGTCTGGGCACACCTGAAACTAATAATCTGGTGAACGATCCCGAGCGAAATGAGGAACAGGTGTGTAAATGGGCGTGTGTGGAGCAGCATGTGGAGGAGAGGGGTGTGCTTGTGTACAAGGAAATGTGGGTGTGTGCGGAGTGGCGCATGGCGGCGAGTGACGTGTCTGTGTACATGAGGAAGTGGGCATGTGCGGCGCAGAGAGAGAAGAAGCGGGGCATGAGTAAATATGTGTAACAACATGTCACGCAAGTTTTATTGCTGAAAGACAATCAACTATCATTTGACTGCGTAAATATTAGTTTTTTCATTCTTATAAAATAACATACAGGCGGATTCTGAATAAAACCCTTATACAACAACTTATACGTTCTTTTCTTTATTTCCTTTGTAAGCAACTTAACATTTTATTATTTATGTTTTTATGATACATATCAGATTCATTGAAGGTGTCTATGGCACGCTGTCATGCTTAAGTTTATTGCATAAATAAAATAAAATAAAGGTGCAAAATATCAGTATGTTTTTCCTCTCATAAAATAACGTACATACAGAAACTACTTTTATTTTAATTTAACACTTTAAACATCTCCAGTGGTCCTTTTTTCTGCATTTTCTACAGATGTATTTTTTGCAGACTTTGCAGACTCAATTAGAAGTGTAAAAGATACAAAACTTTTATTGCAGAAACCCTGTTTTTGCATCACAAGCTTGCTTTTTTTAACATTTCACCTCAGAAAATGTGTTTTTTTTACCTAGTGTTTCACCTGTGAGGCTGGGGGTGGGGGGTGGGATGTTGGTCATTATACATATTAATATCTGCCCTTTTGACTCCATAAGAGTTAGACAAACAGAGAACAGTTATCCTCAAGAGTTAAAACTTATGGGAATCCTAGTGTTAAAGCATTTTACCAATCACATTTCAACATCATTGGTTGCCATGTTCAAATTTCTGCCTAGGCTTTGAATAATCGGTCTGAATTGCTCTTTTTAAAGAAAAGAAGGAGGATATATTTTGTGTACAAATAATAAAAAATTAATCAGGATATTTGGAAAATGTTCTTTTCCTAAATAATAACAAAAATTGCAATTTTAAAATTTTAAGTTATTGTTGGTGATTTTAATGTGAGGCTACACAAGTGAAAAAGGATGGGTACGCAACAGACTTCATTTACACACTATTTTAAATTCATTAAAGCACGTGTTGGCTGATGGATCTGCCATGCCTTCACATTCATGCAATCTCGCCTTTTGCATTTGATGTTGCAGTTCATAAAGGGTACATGTGTTCATCAGGCCAAGCCGTGCCAGGTGCATTAATTATCTTCAGTAAAAGTGCTTTGTCGACAGCTCCACTTTCTGCGCTAGTGCCACTCCGCCTTCGTCACAACACATTATTTATCTTGTTTACCAATACCTGCTTTCATAGTTAACAAACTAAAAGTATGCAGAGTTAAATCGTTATTGTAACTTGAACTCCAAAAATCTTTTATTCATAATTTTGATCTGGGATATCAGAATTGTAAAATCAGAAATCAGAAACCTATAATGTAATGCTCATCGATATACAGAACTTTATAAATTAATAGTTGAATTTGCAAGTGAGTTTTTGAGTCATTAGACCTTCATTTTCATCTTGCATTGTGATGTAGGTCTTCTTTGCATAATATTAGTTAATATTTTTATTGAGACCTTCTCTTTTCTTTCTTTGTTCAGCTGAACAAGTGGAGAATACAGTTCCTGTTGTCCCAGCTTCCATTGCTGACCGCTACATAGTCGGCCGAATGATTGGCGATGGTAATTTTGCCGTAGTGCATGAGTGTGTGGAGTGCTCCACAGGCCGGGCCTATGCTCTCAAGATCATCAACAAAGGCAAATGCAGAGGGAAAGTGAGTAGAGAAAAGTTAAACTATTAATAAATACATTAGATTGACTAAAGGAGGTGGATACCTGATCTTTACAGCTATAACACCCATTACTGATTTCCCTCCATTGGCTCCCTGTAGCTGCTCGGATTCAGTACAAGTCACTGACTCTGGCCTACAGAACCATTTCTGGATCTTCCCCCTCCGACCTATCTTTTTTCAAAATACACTCCCACTCGTTCACTTCGCTCCAATGATGATTGCCGCCTAGCGGTTCCCCCTCACCGAGGAGCTAATTCTCACTCCGTGGCGTTCACCACTGCAAAATGGTGGAGTGATGTTCTCAACTCTGTCCGTAAGGCAGTATTACTAAGCAGTTTTAAGAAACTACTGAAGACGCATATCTTTAACAAATACCTGTTATAATAAATAAAATTAAAAGGGGGGGGGGGGCAGCATCAAATAACAATCAGGTTTGATGAATTTACAGTATAGTTGGTTTTCTGCATAACTTCTGACTTGTAATGTTCTCATTTGTAAGTCGCTTTGGATAAAAGCATCTGCTAAATGACTAAATGTAAATGTAATGTAGAACATAACACTTTCAGCTAACACAACTTACTATTAACAGAAAGATCTTATGCTTAAGCATTTGGCATTGAGGCTCGTTATATGTAAAAATAGTTTAAGATTAAGTGTGTTTATGTATGCTTTGCCAGGAGCAAATGATTCAGAATGAAGTTTCTATTCTACGGCGGGTCAAGCATCCCAACATTGTGCTGCTGATTGAGGAAATGGACACATATACTGCACTTTATCTGGTCATGGAACTTGTTAAGGTGGGTTGTAGCATATTATTAATGTTATTTTTGTGCCTTATTCAGCTATATTGCATTGAATGTGTGTTAGTTTGTAAATTCAACTATTTAGGTCAAAATTTTCTGACATTGAATATCAATTTTTTTAAGTATAGAAAAAAAATGAAAAAAAATTTGGAAGACCTTTAAAGTGTAATGCCATATTTAGTTCAGTGGTTGGTCTGTACAGTGCAGCTGGTTTGGTCCATCTGAGCTCTATATTAAGCACCTGCTCCACTTTGCCCAATCTGTAAAGGGAGATTGGTTCCTGCCCCACCACAGGCAAAACCAGGCCACTTTAAACCATCAGTTATACTGTTTGGTGATTCCTCGTTGCCTTTTACAATAAATAAAAAAATAAGAAAAACATGATAATAATATTCTGAATTGGTGTGCCAGCACAGTTACGAATTTTTACAACAATATTTTTACAGGTTTCAGTAGTTTTAAAGAAAAAACCTGCAATTTACTGTGAATTTTCTTACCTGCTCATAGGGGGGAGATCTCTTTGATGCTATTACTTCTGCTACCCGATACACTGAGCGGGATGCCAGTGGCATGCTGTACAACTTGGCTAATGCTATTAAGTATCTACACAGCCTTAATATCGTCCACAGAGACATCAAACCAGAAAACCTCTTGGTAAGCAATGATGTATTATTTTTTATATTTAACAAATTCCTGATTATCTGTATTTTGAAATGTTGGGAAGTGTTTAAAACAAAAGACAGCTGGGGGTTTGTTATATATTTTGAGTGGTATCCTTAAAGGCCCCTTACTGTGTGATCTCACCGTCACTGGGATAAAGTGCAACATGACTCACTCACTTAGTTATCTTACTGTACCTATAGCATAAAAAAATCACTTCAAGACAAATTTATTCTGTGAACACTGTGTATACTTTCCTCAATATCAGACGATGATTAATAGAAAAGAGGCTATTAATAGGTGAAAGCCAGCTGGAACATTGCCAAATATCAGTTGTGCACATGTGTACCATACACATATTCCAAACACATTTAAATTATTAAAAGTGTGAAGTTAATTATTATATTAAAAAGACATGTAAGCATGATTAATGGTTAAATAATATGGTTATTATAAAGGTAAAAATAAAAAAGTGAAAAAGATTGCCATGCAAAACAAATGTTTTTGTGTTTGTAGTTTTTAACTGGCCATTTTTAGTTGACACTCCTTAATAGATCATTAGACAGAACATTGTTTGACTAAATACAGTATGTCATTGGTCACTCGCATTTACCAAAACAGAATCTGTATAATTCTGTATCATATTAAATGTCATTCAAATCATTGTTCTCAGTAAGATGAACATGAGCTTTGTAAAGTTTGTCTCTTTCAGGTGTATGAGCACCAGGATGGAAGTAAATCTCTGAAACTGGGAGACTTTGGCTTGGCCACAGTGGTGGATGGGCCACTTTACACTGTCTGTGGGACCCCAACATATGTAGCACCTGAGATCATTGCAGAAACCGGGTAAGAAAGTATTTAGTACAAAAGCACCTTAAAAATGGACACTGTTTATATTTTATATTCAATTCAGCGTGTTATATTCAATTTAGTAAAAAAAAGAAAATAGACGGAAGTCTATGTGTCAGGCAATGCCCTGAATTAACACTGAGGGAAAACAAAATGAACATGAGCTCGGGCAACGTGTGACAACAAAACAATGCCAGTCTGAAGACGTAATGGAAACAGTAAGAATATAAACTGAAACCAGACTATGTGATAAACGGAAACCAACCAATGAAAATAACAAAATAATTAACTAAATAGGGAACACTTAAGATAAATAAGCAAATGAAAGGTAAAGCAGGTGTGGAGTGCTTAGCATTCCTTACATTCCTTAAAAATAAAGTATCTCCCCAGTGGTCTCTCCTCAGACCACACACATACAACAGGAACAGCAGGGGGTGTAGATCCAGCAGAGGGGAGCCCCTCCTCAACAGGGTTGGGAGGAGGCTGAGCCTTGCCTCTGTGCCTGCTCCGGCTCCTGCGTTTGGGCTTGGGCTGATGAGGTTGGAGCAGCTTAATCACACACCTCATGAAGTCATATACTGACTCCTCCGAAGTGGCGATTGACAGCGATGGGATACGGAGCGAGGAAGTAACTGCTAAATGTAGGAGGCAGGCGTAGGGTGAAATATAACAAAAACAAGGGGGCTTCTCAGACAATGGGCAGACACAAGGAGTGGGTTTGTACGGCCTCTTGGAGCAGGAATCAGGCCACAGCTTGGGAGAATTTTATCAGAATGTTGGCTGGGAGAACGTGTCCTGACAAGTGATTGAATGATCACCTCGGAGTTTGTTCATCCTCGGAGTTGACACACAAGTCGAGACACTCCTCAGAACAGTCCGATTCCATCTCCTGCCAAGACACGATCTCCTCTTCCCAACACCATAGTTTAGAGGGAGTTAGCTGGGAGTTAGCTGCGACAAACGCGCAGCAGAGCTGACTCGTCGAGCCCAGGAACCGAACGCTTGACGCTGTGCAGAGTCGGAACTGCTCCAAGACAGGGTGGGCATGGGGAATAAGCAGCTGAAGTACAAAAAGAGAAAGGAGGCAGCGTAGTGGCTGCAGCCAGAAAGAAAATGATGGTGCACTTACCATGAAATACTCCTGAATTCAAAATTTGTTTGAGACAGGTATTCTGTCAGACATGCTGCTGCTTAGCATAGGAGAGTACAGTAGCACTGAATGAACTTAGGAGGCATGTGTAAGTGAGTCAAATTTATTGAATCGACGCCAAGGGAAAATAAAACATAACTAATCAAAGACGGTCTGAGCACGGAACAGAAACGGAAAGAGTATAAACTGAAATCAGACCATGTAACAAACAAAAACCAACCAGTAAAACAGTCTGGTAGCATGGTTTACCGACAACAACCTCACCCTCAACACAGACAAGACCAAAGAGATGATAGTGGACATGAGGAAACAAAGGAGACCTCATCAGCCACTATTTATTCAGGACCTTGAATTGAAGAGGGTCAGTAGCTTTAAATACCTGGGAGTCCACATCAGTCACATATTGAGTCTATCCTTACCAATTGCACCACTGTGTGGTATGGCAGCACAACTTTAAAGGACCACAGATGCCTGTGTGGTTAAAGCTGCCACAAAAATCACTGGGATTAATAACCTTTTTTTTCCCCCATGGCCATAAGACTCATGAACAGCTGAGCTGATGACTACCTCATAGACTCAAAGCATTTTTTGCACTAAATTCCTACACTTCTCAATTGACTGTTGCAATAAAATATAATGTAGCTCAACACTTTGCACAATATAAATAACTTCATAATTATGCACATAGTGTGTGTGTTTTTCTGGTTTTTATATATTTATATATATTTTCATCATTATTATTATTACTTTTTCGTATTCACCCAGGGTGGCTGGCAAAGTAAGAATTTCATTGTGCAGGGAAACATGTTTCTTTACTGTGCATATGACAATAAAGCTTAGAGTCATTGTCACAAAGCAGCTTTACATTGTTACACACCTGAACACCCAAAGAGCAACAGAAGCAACAGTGGAAAGAAAAACCTCCCTGTTATGATGTTTTTTAAGTAAGAAACCTTGGGAGGACCAAGGCTCGGAGAGGAACACATCCCCTTTCAGCGGCCGCACAGCATGAACAGTGTAGGATAGCCATGTACAGATCATATAGTGATCAGGTGTCCATTTTTAAAAATTTGAAAGACTAAATAAGTTCAGTTCCGTGTGACCATCCTGCAGGATTGCAGCACCACTAATCCAACAGAACTCCAGGTTCTGTCCAGTAGTCGTCATAGCCACTGTGCTTTGGTAGTGTTATGATTGAAGATGACATCTGAACGAAGCCGATGATACCTCAATGAAAACAGATAAGAAAACCAGTAAGCACAGTAATTATGCAGTTATAATTATGTACACATATGTACATTTACTTTCAATGGAATGGCCTGCAAATCCAGAAGTCCAGATCTCAATCCAGTTGAAAATTTCTGAATAAAATTAAAGATCAGTGAAACAGGTGCCTAGGTATCTTATTGTTTAGGTTAATTAACTTGTTTGTATTTTAGTTAATTAACCGCGTTTGTTCATTGGGTTGTTTTGTGCATGTGGTCGGGTGTTTTTTCTATTTATATCCAGTGTTCCCCTTCTGCCGTACACGTCGTAATTTTATGTCACCTGTGTTTTTTTTTTTTTACCTCTTTGCGTTTGGTGTCCCTACACCTTTAAATAAAACCTATTTGCCGATACCTGGTGTGCCTGACTCCCTTCAGCACGTTAAAGCGCTCTGCGCTTTCGTTGCGCAGCCGTTCTGATCGAGGTAAGCGAGCGTGACTAAACAACATGCCAGGAATTTTTGGAGTCCAGAGCACAGGTAAGCGTTTTTTTTATTTTTCTTTGCAGGGGCCGTAAACCCTTGTACTCGTGGCGCCCTCCGTTGTGTCCGCAAGTACGCCCGTATGCGATGCCTGCCGTCCCGGAGCCGTAAGCACGGCTTTAGTGCAGCAGCTTTGGAGTGGTATGACTCCAAGGTTGAGTTTTTTTGAAGGAGTGGATATGAGTCGCTCTGTGTGGAGGAGGGTCTCGATATTATCGAGATCTCCGATGACGAGGAGGGTGGGTCATATATTTTTAAGCATATTCTGCCGATACGCACCCTCCTAAACTCTGAGGAGTTCTGGACTGATGTTCCAGTCCGGTTCGCAACCCCCAGTTGCGAGACCCAGGCGGTGCGGAACCAAGATGCAGCGACCAAGCCGCTGCGAGTCACGCTGCGAGGGGTCGTTACCGGAGTTACTACTGGTGTGCAAGGATGTATGTGGCGCGAATGTGCCCGATCCCTTTGTTTGCCCTGTCCATTCTGTTTCCCTGTGTCGTACTCCTCTGTTGCTCTGTCTTTGGGTCTGGCTGTGGGGGTGTATCTGTTTTGTATACAGGTTGGTGATCCCAAGGCGGAGGTGGACGCTATGGAACGGCGTACTGGATGTGCTAACGTGGTCGGCCACCCAGAGGGCGCTCTTCACACCCACATACCCGTGGGTGCCAGCCCTCTCCTCGTCCGGGAAGGCCGACCACCTCGCCACGCAGCCAGAGAGCGTCAGCCTTGCCTTGGTCGCAGAGGGCAACAGCCACGTCTCATCCAAAGAGGACATCGTCCCGCAGCCAGAGGACGTCCGCCGCTCCTCGCCCGCAGAGGCCGTCAGCCTCGCCACGCAGCCAGAGGGTGTCCTCCACGCAATGTCCGCAGAGGGGGTCCGCCTCGCCACGTCCACAGAGGGCATCCTCCACGTCTCGTCCCACAACCAGAGGACGTCCGCCTCGTCCCACAGCCAGAGGACGTCTGCCTCGTCACCCAGCCAGAGGAGGTCCGCTGCTCCTCGTCCAGAGAGGCCGACCACCTCGCCACGTAGCCAGAGAAGGTCCGCCGCTCCTCGCCCGCACAGCCTGTCAGCCTCGCCACGCAGCCAGAGGGCGTCCTCCACGCAACGTCCGGAGAGGGCGTTCGCCTCGCCACGTCCCACAACCAGAGGACGTCCGCCTCGTCCCACAGCCAGAGGACGTCCGCCTCGTCACCCAGCCAGAGGAGGTCCGCCGCTCCTCGTCCGGAGAGGCCGACCACCTCGCCTCGCAGCCAGAGAGGGTCCGCCTCGTCTCGTCCACAGAGTGCAGCCGCCACATCTCGTCCGAAGAGGACATCAGCATCGCCACGCAGCCAGAGGGCGTCCACCCCACCACGCAGCCAGAAGGCGACCTCCACGTAACGTCCGCAGAGGGCATCCGCCTCACCACGTCCACAGAGGGTGTCCTCCACGCCATGTCCACAGAGGGCGTCTACTTCGTCAGCAGCCAGAGGACGTCCGCCTCGTCACCCAGCCAGAGGAGGTCCGCTGCACCTCGTCCGGAGATGCCGACCACCTCACCTCGCAGCCAGAGAGCGTCCGCCTCGTCTCGTCCACAGAGTGCGGCCGCCACGTCTCGTCCGAAGAGGACATCAGCATCGCCACGCAGCCAGAGGGCGTCCACCCCACCACGCAGCCAGAAGGCGTCCTTCAAGTAACGTCCACAGAGGGCATCCGCCTCACCACGTCCACAGAGGGTGTCCTCCACGCCACGTCCGCAGAGGGCGTCCACTTCGTCACGCAGCCAGAGGACGTCCGCCTCGTCACCCAGCCAGAGGAGGTCCACCGCTCCTTGTCCGGAGAGGCCGACCACCTCACCACACAGCCAGAGGACGTCCGCCGCTCCTCGCCCGCAGAGCCCGTCAGCCTCGCCACGCAGCCAGAGGGCGTCCGTCTCGCCACGTCCACAGAGGGCGTCCTCCACGGCTCGTCCCACAACCAGAGGTCGTCCGCCTCGTTCCACAGCCAGAGGACGTCCTCCTCGTCACCCAGCCAGAGGAGGTCCGCCGCTCCTCGTCCGGAGAGGCCGACCACCTTGCCTCGCAGCCAGAGAGTGTCCGCCTCGTCTCGTCCACAGAGTGCGGACACCACGTCTCGTCCGAAGAGGACGTCAGCATCGCCAGGTCCGCAGAGGGCGTCCACTTCATCACGCAGCCAGAAGGCGCCTGCCACGACCCAACCTAAGGACGTTTACTAGTTCAGGCCACCTGAAAGCTCCTGCCGAAATTGGCCCAAAGAAGGCCAAGCTGTGTCAGCGGTGGACCCCCATCCATTGATTTTTTTTGTTTTTTTCTTTTTTGTCTTGGTCACGTCCCCCCGTTGCACGACCGTAGAGGTGGGGGTACTGTAACATCTGCCTAGGGCACCTGTTCCTTATTGTTTAGGTTAATTAACTTGTTTACATTTTAGTTTCATTGGGTTGTTTTATGCACGTGGTCGGGTGATTTTTGTGTTTATAACCAGTGTTCCCCTTCCTCCGTGCACGTCGTAATTTTATGTCACCTTGGGTTTTTTTTACCTTTTTGCGTTTGGTGTCCCTACACCTTTAAATAAAACCTTTTTGCCGCTACCTAGTGTGCCTGACTCCCTTCAGCGCATTAAAGCGCTTCAGCTCTGCGCTTCCGTTGCGCAGCTGTTCTAATCGAGGTAGCGAGCATGACTCAAGGCTTCAATCTGATATGACAACAACAAGTAAAAGACAGCTGGAATGATTGATGAAGAATACCGTCTGTTATTAGTTTAGTACATGCCACAGAGAATTCAAGCTGTTATGAAACCAGAGGTGTTGCAGCTATATAGTGATGTGCAGTGTTTTTCTCATGATTCCATAATATTGTTCTTAGAATTGAGTGATACCATACCATGTTTTTT
Source organism: Corydoras maculifer (assembly GCA_019802435.1). Lineage (NCBI taxonomy): Eukaryota > Metazoa > Chordata > Actinopteri > Siluriformes > Callichthyidae > Corydoras > Corydoras maculifer. The sequence continues at coordinate 382,438 of JAFMOD010000246.1, forward strand.
TACTGTACTTTATCTAAATCAAAACCAATTTTCACTGACATTTTTGCCAGGGGCTTTATACTGTATAAACTAAAGATGATAAATTGTAAGTTTAATATGTGTATAGACAGATACAGCTTTAGTGTAGTATTAACAAATAACAAGTGATGAATAAACTGGTACTGTCAAACTCACAGTGGTGTCTCTTAAATGTAATTGTCCTTTCTTGTTGCAGTTACGGCCTTAAGGTGGATATTTGGGCAGCTGGAGTCATCACGTACATCTTATTGTGTGGATTTCCCCCTTTTCGTGGGTAAGTTGTTTTGGTTGACTTGCAAAGGATATTATGTCATATAGTTTCTAAATGCACAGTGTTATGCTTAAATGATTATGTTGCAACAAATTTGTTAGGAAAACTTTTATTTCCTTTCAGATTTTCAAAATTCAATTCTACAAAATACAAATCTGGGCCACTAATTGTCCACAAGTAATGTTCATTTCCACATATAAAAATGAACAAATCCTAACAAATTTAATTAAAACCATGTTGCAAAAATGAATACACCCCAGGTGAAGTCTTAGAATAGAAGCAAATATGAAGGCGACAAGAAGATCAGTAACAGTAAAGCTAAACTTGGTTAGCTAAACAAAAGTGATACAAAATTATCCAGGACATACATGGAAGTTAACACCTAAAAAGCAACTTCTGATACCATTCATTCATTCATTCATTATCTTCCGCTTATCCTCTATTAGGGTCGCGGTGGGGTTCCCCATGCCCATCCAGGGGAGAATGTCTCGGGCGCTGGGCAGATAGACCCAGGACAGGGCGCCAATCCATCGCTGGGCACACACTCACTCACACATACACACTCTAAATTGGGCAATTTTGAGAATTCAATTAACTTGATCCATGTTTTTGGACTGTGGGAGGAAACCGGAGAACCCAGAGGAAACCCACGCAGACACGGGGAGAACATGGAAACTCCACCCAGATGGGGATTCGAACCGGGAATCCCTAGCGCTGAGAGGCGAATGTGCTAACCACTAAGCCACCGTGCCGCCTA
>JAFMOD010000246.1:384270-397832 GCA_019802435.1 Corydoras maculifer
GCACACACTCACTCACACATACACACTCTAAATTGGGCAATTTTGAGAATTCAATTAACTTGATCCATGTTTTTGGACTGTGGGAGGAAACCGGAGAACCCAGAGGAAACCCACGCAGACACGGGGAGAACATGGAAACTCCACCCAGATGGGGATTCGAACCGGGAATCCCTAGCGCTGAGAGGCGAATGTGCTAACCACTAAGCCACCGTGCCGCCTACTTCTGATACCAATGGTTGAAAAAATTTTTTAATGCAGGTTCACTCCAAATTGTTTCCCCATGACAATATACAGCATACATAGAAGCCTGTTCAAGAATTTGTCAGGGCCCATGCTGAAAACGATAAAGACTACTAAGACACTATATGCTGGAGTGATGAATCCAAGATAAATGTTTTTGTAACTGATGGCCTCCAAACTGTGAGAGGGGTACAAAGAAAGGTACAAAAAAGGGGTGCCTACAGTAAAATATGGTGGTGGCAAGTGTCCTTATTAATTTTTTATTTATTATTGTAGTTATATTAATAATATTACTTTCATGTTATGGGTTAAACTAATGTTCTATAAAACTTAGGCAATTTAAAAAATTGTTCTTGTGTTCAATAAAATTTTAATTAAAAACATAATTTTTAAAGGGGTGGGTCAGGGTAACAATAAATTAATTTATGCTGAGCACTGTAAATGAGAATGTCAGTTCTAATGTAGACTTTGTGCTCAGCCTCAGTTAAACATATACAACATTCAAAACTATTTAACTGTGTTTTAATCGAAGCTTTAATTGAGAATACTTTATATGTTGTACATTTTTGTCTGGTTAATGATTTGTGAACTTCTAATACAAATACTGACTTATGTGTTATGTAGCACAGTGTAGGCAATGCAATAAAACATGAGTTATGTAAAGTCCAGAAGGGCCCCCTGGTGCTTTCTAATGAATATACTTTGTGTTGCATAAGCTATTTATTTATTTTTTTTTGCTTTTTGATATGATATTTTATATGCATATCGTCTCTTTATAGGAGCGTAGATGACCAGGAGGCGCTGTTTGATCAGATTTTGCTGGGTCAGTTAGAATTTCCTCTGCCTTACTGGGACAATGTGTCTGACTGTGCAAAGGTGCATAAACAAACATTTAAAAACTTATTTTATTTTATCATTTTCTAAGCTGTTTATCCTAATTAGGGTCACGTGTGGTACTAGAGTCTATTCCAGTGCTTATTAAGCAAAATCTAAATAACACTTTTAGCAGGTCACTAAGGCTAATTTACTATCTTCCATACATTATCTTCCGCTTTATCCACTACTAGGGTCGCGGGGGGTCCCCCATGCCCACTCAGGGGAGAACGTTTCAGGCGCTGGGCAGATACACCCAGGACAGGGCGCCAATCTATCGCTGGGCACACACTCACTCACACAAACACACTCTATATGGGGTAATTTGGAGAACTCAATTCACCTTGATCCATGTTTTTGGACTGTGGAGGGAAACCGGAGAACCTAGAGGAAACCCACACAAACAAACTGCCATGAATGAACTAAGCATTAATCAGCTTTTGTCTGTGTGCACACATATATGTAGGAGCTGATTACAGCCATGCTGCAAGTGGAGGTAGACCAGAGATACTCAGCTTTGCAAGTTTTGGAACATCTTTGGGTGACAGTAAGTGTGGCGGTGATCAAAGATGTACTTACTTTTAATTGACAACTAATATGCTAAGAGCAGAATTCCTTGTGCAAAATTAGCACATTGCACAATGACCTAAAGTTTGTAGACATCATTGCACATTTTAAGTCAACAGATGTTTATGTATGAGTGAGTTGAAGTTGATGTTGCAGTTTAACCAGAAACTTTTAATGTTTGAACATGATCTCTCCGCAGCATGATGGTCTGTCAGAGAACGAACACCAGCTATCAGTGGCTGGAAAGATCAAGAAACACTTTAACACCAGCCCCAAAACTAGCAACAACCAACATGGAGTCAATGTTAGTACTGTAAGTCCTTTACAACTGCAGGATGAGATGCTGTCTATTTGTACTATGCATCCATTTATTGTCTTCAGCTTTATTTCTACTAAGGTCATGGGGGGTCCCCATGCCCATCCAGGGGAGAACGTTTCGGGCGCTGGGCAGATACACCCGGGACAAGGCACCAATCTATCACTGGGCATACACTTACTCATAGACACACACACAAAGACACTCTATATGGGTCAATTTAAAGAATTCAATTGACCTTGATTCATGGTTTTGGAGTGTGGGAGGAAACCGGAGAACCCAGAGTAAACCCACGCGGACACAGGGAGAACATGGAAACTCCACCCAGATTGGGATTTAAACCGGGAATCCCTTGCACTGAGAGGCAAACGTGCAACCACTAAGCCATTGTGCTATTTGTACTATATTAATAAAATGGTTCATGGTACAACTCATAATCCCACAATAGCATTTATAAGTAATATATTAAGAAGCACTTGCACTACAGTAAACTTTAAAAAGTGTAAATGTTGTAGCTAAATATACTAAGTCCTTTACTTATCAATTTCTTTAATCAAGCGCCAATCTGAGCAGCCGCCTTTTCGATAGATAGATAGATAGATAGATAGATAGATAGATAGATAGATAGATAGATAGATAGATAGATAGATAGATAGATAGATAGATAGATAGATAGATAGATAGATAGATAGATAGATAGACAGACAGACAGACAGACAGACAGACAGACAGACAGACAGACAGAAATAATACTTTATTCATCCCAAAGGAAATTTAGCAGCCAGTAGCAGTAACAGTATTTAAATAAATAAACAGTACAATTTTTTAATAGAGGGAATGAATTAAAAAAATATCTATATTTACAATTTACCATTATAAAGTGTCAAGTGTATAATAGTAGCGAAACTAAAAATGAAAATAAAGTGTCCAGTATGGATGGAGACCTAAGTGGTACTGTGCAAAATACAAGACAGTTTTAAAATGTCCTGTTGTTTTATTTGTTCTTCCAGCCCAAACAGTTTTATAGTATTATAGAGCCTGATGGCCCTCAGAACAAAATATCTCCTCAGTCTGTCTGTAGAGCAGCTCAGTGACAGCAGCCTGCCACTGAATGTGCTCCTTTGGTCCATAATGATGGTGTGCAGTGGGTGACCATCATCGTCCATGATGAAGAGCAGTTTGTTTAGTGTCCTCCTCTCTGCCACCTTAATTACAGAGTCCAGTTCTACACTCACCACTGACTCCGCACGTCTGACCAATTTGTCCATCCGCCTCACATCTTAATACTGCCACCCCAGCACACCACAGCATAGAAGCTGGACAACACAGTCAGATAGAAAATCTGAACAGTAGCCTTATTAGTGTTCATTGTATATATGCACATTTTATATTTGCTCTACTCTCTAAACAATCTGTATTTCTGGATATCTCTCTGTATATCAAGCAATCAATCAATACTTTAAGATAAACATAATAATACATAATACAACATAATATACAAGAAAAACACTATAAAAAAGCCAACAAAAAAATCAAAAGACCGATTCTATAGTTGCCTGGGATTACCAATTAAACTGTAAATACTAATTGAGGTGTGTTAGAAAAACTAATTTGGCAGTTGGACTAAATGAAACACTTAAATTCAATAATCGATGGATGTATCCCAATATCTACCTTTGTCCATTATGTGTAGTATTTGAGCACAAACTAGACAGAGATACTTTACAATTGAATCATAAATTCTGGATCATCTTGATTACATTCTGTGTTATAGACATACAGATTGTGTAACAAACCTATTTGCTTTCAAACAAATCTTTCATTTAGGTATTTTTTATAAGGGGTAATAATTCTTTTATACTTTGAAATGTATTTATTGTCTTTACATTAAGAAGTATATTAATATTGGTCAATTTTATTAAAATGGCCTATATGCATCACATTACAGATATTTATGGTATTTAAAATGGTATACTTAGAGGAAAACATCTATTAAACATAAATATTCATCCCTATCACTCAAAGCAAGTCTGTTAAATATTTAAAATTTTGCCTCTTCTATATGCCATAAATTTAATGATTATTTAATTGTTACCTTTTTTGCTCTTTCTGCTCAGCTCGACCAAGACTTTTGCATCCAGAGATCAGGTTCATTGGACTTCTACCAGCACCCAGGAATGTACTGGATAAGGTAACGTCAGGTATCTCTACAGACTGACTGTAAAACCCACTACATTTTTATCCGAAATGCGTTATTGAGAAATAATAATCAATATTTATGTGGAAAAGCATGTTTTCAACATATGCTGTAATGGTGAAAAAATAAATGGAATAAATAGCACAGAGACTTACTATGCTTGGTGCACTTTTATTGGTCGATGGAAACAGACATGCCATAACTCTGTTAATGTTACTGCTACTGTAACTATTATTCAACGCTGTTAGATTGTTTAAAATTATATGTAAGTAATCCTTTCCAAAAACGATATGTTAAAAAATGTGGCATATATTTTAATGGAGAAAAAAGGAAAATCAAGCAGTTGGAGATTATGCAACCTTGCACTATTTTGGCAAGAATTATGCTAAATGCATTAAATGTGGTGACCCACACTTCCTGTTTTGTGCTAAATTTAGTATATGCAATAACCTTTTTCTTGTTTTTCCAGACCACCACTCTTGATAAGAAAAGGCAGGTTCTCAGATGAGGATGCTACCAGAATGTAATCAAAATGCCTCAAATCACCCAGCTATCCTGTAGCTTCCCTAGTCCACTCTCATCTTTCAGTTTCTGTCTCACGCTCCAACAGTTCCCATCCACTTCCACACCTGAGTCTGAAGACTTTTCTGATTGCTCCAATAAGACTGTCTGCTTCCCCAGCTCACCCTTCCAGGGCTGGAGTAAAGAAAGCAAATGCAGAACGAGAAGAAGGGTTTATGAGGATTCAAATCGTGGAAGCATGGAATTGAAACCTCTGAGCCATGATGTAGTTTCTCAGTGCCCAGAACTGTTATTTTGCAGGACTGGTGGGAATATTTTTGACTTGTTATTTGATTACTATTTTATGTGATTTTTCATACTTTTCTTTATCTATAAGTTATGTATACGTATCTCTTGGTCCAGTCTTGCTGAATGTTTTAGGTAATGCTGTGGATGGTCCAGCTAAATTGCAGCTAGTATCAATGAGGTACTTGTCCTTAAATTGTGATTGCTTACAGTATGCTCAGAGGGATCTTACCTCAGCAAAGAAATCTGAGAAGCAAAAGTCTCTCTTATGTGCAAAAACCTCTTTTTTTCACTCACAATATAGCACTTTGCTCTCTTTCTCCCTTAAACTGCAGCTGAAGGTGCTATCTACTGCAAAGAGCATGTTCACATGCAAGATGGGGACCTCGTTTTGTAATCAGTGTAAATAATATTATTTCAATTATTTTGATATTAACACTATATTTCTTTACTTTATCTAGAAAATTTAGCTATTGCTTAAGTTGTTGTGTCATTGTATATACATTTCAAGCACAACAGGACCTGGTGGGAAAGATTTTGCAACTTTCCTTAGATGAGTCCACATTATATAAGTAAGTTGGTACTGGTTAAAGAAATACATATAGAATTTAAAATGTAAGTATTTTTTGGAAACTGAAAGTCAGAATTAAGACCCAGATGCTTAAAACTAAATGATAGGGTTGACCTGAGGTCTTTAATGTGTATTTGATATGATGTTACACTGCTTCAGTTACAAGGAAAATTTGAGGATTGTTTACATCTTGATAACATCTACATTGACTACATTGTTTATTCCAACATTTACATGTTTTGTGCTTTATAGTATCTGATCATTTCGAATATGGTGATAGAACAAGTATGATATAGGTGAAAGCTATAGAAAAATAATCAAGGGTTGTTGGTCAGCTCAATCTTTTTATGAACCAAAACAGGCAAATATATAACCATCATTACTACTGACAGTGTTTTACTTGAACTATGTACTTACAGCATCTCATTGCAAAAATGTTATTTCTATTAAAAAATTCCCATTGTGTGCACATCTACAAGCTCTAATAGATTGATTTTGCTTGTATTTTCATGGTTTTCACAACAACGTGACATTATGCATATAATTGAGACTAAAGACAGATGTACTGTGTGCTAGTTCACACCGAAATAAATAAATTAAAAATGTATATTTTCTCCTTTGTGCTTAATTTCTAAAATATTATCATGTGTTTACATTGAAAAGGGTTTAAACGAATGTGTTGTATTTTAAAATTAGTGAATTTATATACACTGTATAGCTTTATTAGCCACCTTATTAGACACACTTGCACTTTTATTTTTAAAGCGTCCTTATATGGAAAATAGACATGAGGCCCTACTATGCAGCATAAAGTCAAGTGAGCAAGTCTTTTATGGCCAGTTTAAGTATGAATCTACAGTAAAAAGCAAAACTCAAGCAACCCTGTTAGATAATCCTGGGCCTGTATTAAGAGAACTGTCAACATTGTAGTTTTTTATTTTGCAACACTATTGAGCATATTGTCAATCAGTGTTGCTTCCTAAGTGGACAGTTTGATTTCACAGAAGTTTGATTTACTTGGAGTTATATTGTGTTGTTTAAGTGTTCCCTTTATTTTTTTGAGCGGTGTATATTAAAAGGGTTAACAAATCATGCATATATATATATATATATATATATATATATATATATATATATATATGCATGATTTGTTAACCCTTTTTATATATATATAAAACATATACTGTATATGAAAATGTATATTAATTCATTCATTATCTCCCGCTTTATCCTCTATTAAGGTCGTGGTGGGATTCCCCATGCCCATCCAGGGGAGAACGTCTCGGGCGCTGGTCAGATAGACCCAGGACAGGGCGTCAACCCATCGCTGGGCACACACTCACTCATACAGACACACTCTATATGGGGCAATTTTGAGAGTTCAATGGACTTGATCCATGTTTTTGAGAGGAAACTGGAGAACCCGGAGGACACCCACGCAGACACTGGGAGAACATGGAAACTCTACCCAGATGGGGATTCGAACCGGGAATCCCTAGCGCTGAGAGGCGAACATGCTAACCACTAAGCCACCATGCTGCCAAAAAAGTATATATAAAATGAAATGAAATGATAAATGATAAAATTATATAAAATGAAATGTATAGATAAAATGTAATGAAAAATTATTTTATATATTTATTTTATATATTTTTTCTTTTTTATATTATATATATATATATATATATATATATATATATATATATATATATATATATAATTTTTTCGTCATTTTTTCAAAATGAGGACTAGGACTTTGGAGTTTGTTTTGGTCCTTGTGCTGCTTTTGTCCTTTTTTATGACCGTGTCTGCGGACCCGACATGGAGCCACAGATCCATTGTTTACACCCAGGATCAGTTACTGGCTCTTCGGAACACAGCGGTGCTACCCGACATGCGAGCCGACATCCCCCGCGAGCTGAGGAGGAAGAGACGCAGGTGCCGTGCCGGAGTTCTACGTCGCGAATTGAAGAATTGAATACCAGCTGCAGCAGAACAATGGCAGCCGGATCTGGAAAGGCCTCAAAGCCATCTCAGGCCACAAGAAACCAGACTCCCAGGTGGTGGGGGATCAGAAATGGGTGAACGACCTAAATCTGTTTTTCAATAGGTTTGATCACTCCCCTCCAACGACCGTGACACCTGTACTTCAGCCATTGTCTTCAACGACTCAAGTGTACGACCCGCCCATCACCCTCACGGACTTCCCCATTAGCACATCAGCCAGTTCACAGCCACCGCCCACTGCTGCCAGAAACAGCATACAGACACCTAGAACATCTGATCACTTTCCATCCCCATGCCCTAATTTGACCCTTTCAACCATCTAGGTGAGAAATGAGCTCAGGAAGATGAAGCCAAGAAAGGCTGCAGGTCCTGATGGCATCAGCTCCAGGCTTCTGAGGTGCTGGGCCGATGAGCTCAGTGGAATCGTTGAATACATGTTCAACATGAGCGTTAAGCTGAGACACGTTCTACAGCTGTGGAAAACCTCGTGCGTGGTACCGGTGCCTATGACTCCCCATCCGATGGACCTAAACAGCTACAGGCCGGTGGCACTGACGTCCCATCTAATGAAGACACTGGAGAGGCTGGTGCTTGTTCATCTCCGCCCACTGGTGAGTTCATTGATGGACCCGCTTCAGTTTGCCTACCGGCCCGGTGTTGGTGTGGATGATGCTGTCATCTACCTTCTCCACAGAGCTCTTTCTCATCTGGAGAACCAGGGGAGCACCGTGAGGATCATGTTCTTCGATTTCTCCAGTGTTTTTAACACCATCCAACCTGTACTTCTGAGGGCCAAGCTGGATTTTATTGGAGTGGACTGTCACATGACAAACTGGACTGGTTAGACAACACCACAGCACTTTATAAAAAAGGACAAAGCAGACTGTATCTGCCGAGGAGACTAAGATCATTTGGGGTGCGGGGGCCACTCCTCAGGACCTTTTTTGACACAGTGGTGGCATCAGCCATTTTTTATAGAGTGGTGTGCTGGGGCAGCAGCATCACGAATGCAGACAGGAACAGACTGGTTAAACTAATTAGAAAGGCCAGCTCTGTCCTGGGGGAACGCTTAGACCCGATGCAGGTGGTGGGAGACAAGAGGATGCTAAACAAGATAGCAACTCTTATGGACAATGAATCCCACCCCATGTTTGAGACCCTAGCAGCACTAGGCAGCACCTTCAGTGACAGGCTACGTCATCCGAAGTGTGTCAGGGAGTGTGTAGGTCCTTCATTCCTGCTGCAGTTAGACAGCACAATCAGCATTGTTCCCAGTAACCACTCTAAACCAAACTAAAAATAACTGTGCAATAAATGTATCATTGATGGTGCAATACATTTCAATCACCTGTTTGTAAAAACTGTAATAACTGTCTGCTGCTTAATCAGACACCACATGTGCAATATTTGATTCATTTCATTCCTGTAAGACTGTAAATAACTAAAATTAGAAAATTAGATTTTAGTATATATAGATTTCTAACTCTATTAAAAAAATTTCCTAGTTTAAATCTCTTTAATGACTGGATACCTTTTCACCCTCCTCTGTATCTGCTGCTGAGAAATGTAAATTTCCCCATTGTGGGACAAATAAAGGTTTATCTTATCTTATCTTATCTTAGGAGAACCAAGGCTAAGTAGAGGACATGTCCTCCTTAAGTGGCTGGGCAGCATTAACAGTGCAAGACATCCATGTACAGATTATGCAGTGATCAGGTGTCCAGTTTTAATAAATAAAAAAAAAATTCAAAAAAAAAAATACATTAGTTCAGTGAGGCCATCCTGGAGTGGCTGCAACACCCAAATCCAACAGAAATCCAGATTATGTCCAGTAGTTGTCATTGCTGTGGTGCTCTGGCAGTGTTATGGATGAAGAACTGATGATACCTCAAAGAAAATTGACAAGAAAAGCATTTAGAGCTTATTAAGCTCAGTCATTAAATGGTAGACAAGGTTTGATGTTTGACACTAGGGCATAACTGACTAGAACATCATAATTAAAAGTGCTGCATATTATTTAGTCAAAATAGGGATCCCTGAAATAGCATCATTTTAGCGCCACACTCTCTACTAATGGTGAGCTGAGTGAAGAGGTAAAATGCCAGCACAAAGATCCCCAGATCCCCAACAAAACACCATTTAATAGACCCTTGCAACATTAGCCACACTTTTCCATGGGACTCACTTCCTGTATAGTTCCCCTCCGTTTTGAGGCTGATCACCTTAGCAAATTATTCTGTCTGCTTGGTTATTCTTTCTGCTTGGGTTTGGCATATTTGTTCAATTTACTTGAAGTAAATATTGGTGGGAATCCATCAACAAGGATGTACGAAAATCTATATTATACTGCTTATTTTGTGACACAGCCGTGGGTCTTCTGATCTTGCTAAAGATTCAACCTGCCACAGGCATTACTCTGTTCCAGTGTATCCTGTGCTATTAACTGGCTTTTGTATCAACACTATGTAGTAAAGATATAGCTGATCTGCTATATCCATGCAGACCCCTCTCAGAGACTCACTCTTTGTTTCATTGCAGCCATGTGCTAAAATAAAAAAAGTTAATTTTATTTCTAATTAATGTACAGTAAACTCAGCACCCCATCTTGACAGAAAAAAATGAAATTTAGAAATTTTAGCAAATGTATCAAAAAAGAAAATCTGATATATCACATGGTCATAAGCATTCAGACCTTTTGCTCAGTATTAGGCAGAAGCACACTATTGAGCTAGTGCAACCATGATTTCTTCTTAGGAATGAAAGATTTTCCCATCTGGATTTGGGGATCCTTTGCCATTTCACGTTTGTTGTTTTAGCTGTGTGCTTAGGGTCATTTTCTTGTTGGAAGGTGAATCTTTGGCCCAATCTGAGGTCCAGAGCACTCTGAAAGAGTTTTCTTCCAGGCTATCTCTGTACTTGGCTGCATGTATCCCCTGCCTCTGAAAAACACCCCTATAGCATGATGCTTCCACCACCTTGTTTCACTGTTGGGATTGTAATGGGCAGGTGCCTTCAAGTCTTTTTTTGGCAAAGTCTATGCGGGCTTTCCTATGTCTTACACTGAGGAGAGGCTTCCGTCAGGCCACTTTGTCATAAAGCCTGCAGTGATAGTTCAATTTGTGGAACTTCCATCCATCTCCCTAATGCATCTCTAGAGCTCAGCTACAGTGATCTTTACCTATCTTACCAAGGCTCTTCTCCCACGATTGCTCAGTTTGGACTTTCTTTTTCTTTTGTAACCTTGGCCAAATCTGTGCCACAATTCTGTCTCTGAGCTCCTTGGGCTGTTCTTTTGACCTCATGATTCTTATTTGCTCTTACATGCACTGTGAACATGTGAGTGTCACAGCAAAGGGTCTTATTTGAACCAATTTCTAAATTTCATTTTTTCTGTCAAGATGGGGTGCTGAGTGAACATTAATGAGAAATAAAATAAACTTTTTTGATTTTAGAAAATGACTGCAATGGGGGTTCCCTATGCCCATCCAGAGGAGAACGTTTTGGGTGCTGGGCAGATACACCCACGACAAGGGTGCCAATCTATCGCTGGGCACACACACAAACACACTCTTTATGGGGTAATTTGGAGAATTCATTGACCTTGTAGGAGCCACAAACAAGCTATTGGTGTTCTGTTCATATTTATTTATATTTCTTATTTTCTGAGTGTGCGCCCTCTACAGGTCATGGGTGCTACCCTATAAATTGGGAAAGAAGAGGCGTGGCAAGGGAAAAAAGGCAGAGCAGCAATACCATCATTGACCTCGGTTGGGACAGGTAGCAAGCTGTGCGCTTAGCTTGGGACAAGGCCTGCAGCTATTGGAGCCCATCCGCCATGTCCTACAGCTATTAACTCTATGGACTTATTCCTGATATTACCTCTTTATTTGTATCCCTAATTTCTTTGTAATAAATATACATACATTTGGAGCATCAAACTCTTCAACTTTCTTGAACCCAACTGTGAGTCTCTGATTAAATCTGTCTTCTTCCCTAAGTGGTAAAACTGAGGTTATAGGTAAAACCAAAGGGTTTTACCACTACATTAAGTCAATGATGCGCTGTGGATTCCCAACACCCGTTTGGAGACAATAGAAAATGGCGGCCTAGCACATGGCAAGTAGAACAAAGGAAAAAGGTATGTTCCCTTAAATACCAAACTTTGGATGGATTCTCTTTTCTTGGAAAAGAATATTAGAAGAATTTGCCAGCAAATCGATGAGCAAAGGACTTTGATTTATTTATTTGGCAAGTTCTTCAACTTCTGCTTGACCAAACATTTAAATGTTTTTCAATCATTGATTAAGTAGCACTCTGTAAAAGTTGCCAAACACCTTTTGTATTTCTTTCTTGAAACTGTATCTTATTTCTCCAAAGAAAATGACTGAAATGTTAAACAAAGATGCAGAAGCACGTTTGCGTTCAGCCAGATCTGGAAAAATGTCTCATATCACCAGGAGAATGAACATTTTGAATCATTTAATGGCTGGGCAAGACTATCTTGAAGAAGTGAAAGGTAATCTTTCTAAGTTCAATGACTATTTTGCCGAGTTTAAAGATTTGCACACATCTTACGTTGAAATGTTGAATGATGAAGAACGCACTGAGGATGAGGAAATGTGGTATCAGCCTAGATGTGTACAGATAGCTGCTTTTATTGCACGAGTTACCGAATGGATTAAAGCTATTGAAAACCCAACTCCTTCTAGCTTATACGAGGTCACTTCTGCCCCACAACAGTCTCCAGCTTTTCCTGATAATGCCGAGGTGGGTACTGACTTTAGTGATGTGGCATCACAGAACTCAAATGAGTCAAACGCATCAAAGGGTTCATCAAAGTCGTTGCGTATTAATGCAGAAGCTGAGCGTGCTGCCTTAATAGCCAAAGCTTCAAAACTACAAGTGAAACATGCGATTCAGGAACAAGAGGAAAGGCTAAGGAAAAGAAGAGAAAGTTTAGAGTTAAGTGCTGAAATAGATGCCGCAACTGCAAAAATTAACTATCTAAAAGAGGCTGCATTTTAATTTGTCTAATGCTGAACGCTTTGACCCTTTCTCAGTTTCTGTACCTTTATTAGGTGCTGAAGCCACAGCTAAAAAATCAGCAACCGCACCTGCTCCATTAGAGGAAATGTTTGGCCACTCACCTGACCTTCAGGAAACTACTATCCCAACAGTAAGACCCAAAACAGGTGTACATGTGCAATTCCCCCTGCTTGATTTAGGCTCTGATGCGCATCGTACAAGGTCTTCTTTCTATTCTGGGGCTATTAGTAATGCCCAAACTTCACCACAACACATGCAACCTCATAGTTTCTCTACCACCGTTCCTACCACCCTTCCCTTAACAACTACCCATACTTTCAGTCCCCTTCCATTTTCAAGCCCTGATCGAGCTACTCCATATGCTGTACCTCTGCAGCAAAATCAACCCAGTACATCACACGAAACCTACATGAACAAAATTCTGGAGAATCAAAGTGAGTTAACTAGAATGCTAATGAAACAGCAACTTCTGTCCACATTACCACCAGGTAACATTCCTATCTTTGATGGTCATGTTCTTGAATATCAGTCATTCATTCATGCCTTCGAACATCGAATCGAACGTAAAACCGATAATAATAGAGACCGCTCGCAGTTTCTGATTCAGTTCACTAAGGGACAAGCACAAAGGCTAGTAAAGAGTTGCGAATATATGGCACCGGACCAAGGTTATGAAAAGGCAAAGAAAATGCTCAAAGAAAACGAGTATAAGATTTCTTGTGTCTATTTGGACAAAGCTCTTTCTTGGCCCCAAATAAAGCCTGAGGATTCCAAAGTGTTAATGGATTATGCCATGTTCCTCAGGAGCTGCTGCAATGCTATGGAGGAAATGGAATACTTGGAGGAGCTGGACACAGTGTCTAATATGAGAAGTATTGTCCTCAAGTTGCCATATAAGCTCAGAGAGAAATGGCGCAACACGGCATATGAGTTACAAG
>JAFMOD010000246.1:397858-467448 GCA_019802435.1 Corydoras maculifer
CTGACTGGTGGAAGGAATGGACCAGCAGCCTGGAGGAGGTCAAGAGCTTCAGTTTGCCGCGCTGTCTGAAACCACCAAACTATGGAGAACCAAGAAGTGTTGAACTACATCATTTTTCCGATGCCAGTGAGAGTGGCTATGGCTCTGTCAGCTACATAAGACAGGTAAATGAAAAGGATGTTGTACACATTGCCTTTGTGCTCGGAAAATCGAGAGTTCTTCCACTTAAGGTCATCACGGTTCCAAGAATGGAGCTGGCGGCAGCTACACTGCTGGTAAAGGTGGACCGAATGCTGAGGAGAGAATTACACCTCAATTTAAAGCCTTCAGTTTTCTGGACAGATAGCCAAACAGTGCTAAAGTATATTGCCAATGATTCAGCAAGATTCAAGACCTATGTCGCAAATAGGGTCTCACTTATTCGAGACAACACACACCCTTCTCAATGGAGGTATGTGAGCAGTAAAGATAACCCCGCTGATTACTGTTCAAAAGGGGTTAAGTGTAGGTTGAGATGGATTCATGCCCCTGAATATCTTTGGAAGTCAGAGGAAAGTTGGCCAGTAATGAAAGCAGTGGATTCTGTGTTTCAGGATGACCCAGAGTTAAAGAAAGGCACTGCTGTATTCACGGCAGTGGTGAAAACTGAAACACCCACAGAACAGCTCATTCTGTATTTTTCTGATTGGATGAGATTACTAAAAGCAGTAACGTGGTACCTCAGACTCAAGAGTGCTTTGAAGCGAAAGATGACAGAAAATAAAGGACTTGTCACATCTCAAATCACTCATTCTAATAGGAGAAATGGAAACATCAAGTCTGAGGGTTTCAGGACTTCCACTAGTGGGCAACTCCTCACAGTTAAAGACCTTAAAGAAGCAGAAAGGGCAGTCATCACCTATGTCCAACACCAGGCCTTCCCTACTGAAATCGCTCTACTGACGTCGATCCCACCTAGGCTGCATAGAAATAGTAAGCTTTGCCGGCTTGACCCTGTAATGGATGAAGGCATCATGAGAGTGGGTGGACGACTTCACAAATGTGCAATGCCTGAGGAAACCAAGCATCCCTGCATTCTGCCTAAAGAGTCTCACATTTCACTTCTTCTGCTGAGACACATTCATGAATACAGTGGTCACAGTGGAAGAAACTACATGCTTTCAGAACTCCGAAAAAGGTATTGGATTTTAAAAGGAAACTCTATAGCGAGAAAGGTGCTCTCAAGATGTGNGGTGGACGACTTCACAAATGTGCAATGCCTGAGGAAACCAAGCATCCCTGCATTCTGCCTAAAGAGTCTCACATTTCACTTCTTCTGCTGAGACACATTCATGAATACAGTGGTCACAGTGGAAGAAACTACATGCTTTCAGAACTCCGAAAAAGGTATTGGATTTTAAAAGGAAACTCTATAGCGAGAAAGGTGCTCTCAAGATGTGTGGCATGCCAGCATCAAAAGGGGAAAGTTGGTGAACAAAAGATGGCAGATTTGCCCCTGGAGAGAATCCTGCCTGACCTCCCGCCCTTTACTAATGTGGGATTAGACTATTTTGGCCCAATTGAAGTACGGCGAGGACGAAGCATCATCAAAAGGTACGGAGTCCTTTTCACCTGCATGTCTAGTAGAGCAATACATCTAGAAGTTGCATACTCTTTGGACACTGATTCATGCATTCACGCTTTAAGGAGATTCGTATGCAGGAGAGGTCAGGTGAAGCATATCAGGTCTGACAATGGGACTAACCTGGTGGGGGCCCATAAGGAGCTTAAAAGGGCACTGACGTCACTGCATGAGGGAAAAATTCGAAATGCCCTGCTTCCTAATGGAATTGATTGGAGCTTCAATCCACCAGCCGCATCGCACTACGGTGGAGTCTGGGAAAGGCTCATTCGCTCTGTTCGCCAAGTGCTGAACTCCACACTTCATCAGCAAATGGTTGATGATGAAGGTCTTCAGACCATGTTTTGCGAAGTAGAAGCAATCCTTAATAACCGCCCTCTAACTACAACGTCGTCAGACCCGCATGATTTGGAGCCGTTGACTCCCAACCACATCCTTCTGCTCAAATCAATGCCAATTTTGCCCCCCGGAACCTTTCTGAAGTCCGAACTTTATTCCAGACGATGATGGAAACAGGTCCAATACTTAGCCGAACTGTTTTGGCACAGGTGGACCAAAGAATACCTCCTTGTGTTACAGGAAAGGCAAAAATGGACAGTCAGAAAGAAAAATCTAAAGGCTGGAGACATTGTCCTGGTGGTCGACTCCACTGCTCCTCGAGGGTCCTGGCCATTAGGAAGAGTGCTGGAGACCAGGCCTGATGATAAGGGGCTTGTCCGGTCGGTTAAGCTCCAGACAAAAACTTCAATCCTTGAGAGGCCCATTACCAAGTTGTGCTGGATTCTTGAGGCTGATGAGTGACCAGAGTCTTCTGATTGCAATACAGGAACGTAATGTATACACAATCCTTATTTTTACTATCAATATATATATATAAAAAAAAAAAAAAAAAAATTTTTCACCTTAATTGCCTTTCGGTTTGGTTAATTGCCCCCCTTCCCTTTTTTTTTGGGTTCCTTATGTAAAATTAAATGTTGAAATTAATTGATTTAAGATCAATTAAGGGGCCGGTGTGTAGGAGCCACAAACAAGCTCTTGGTGTTCTGTTCATATTTATTTATATTTCTTATTTTCTGAGTGTGCGCCCTCTACAGGTCATGGGTGCTACCCTATAAATTGGGAAAGAAGAGGCGTGGCAAGGGAAAAAAGGCAGAGCAGCAATACCATCATTGACCTCGGTTGGGACAGGTAGCAAGCTGTGCGCTTAGCTTGGGACAAGGCCTGCAGCTATTGGAGCCCATCCGCCATGTCCTACAGCTATTAACTCTATGGACTTATTCCTGATATTACCTCTTTATTTGTATCCCTAATTTCTTTGTAATAAATATACATACATTTGGAGCATCAAACTCTTCAACTTTCTTGAACCAAACTGTGAGTCTCTGATTAAATCTGTCTTCTTCCCTAAGTGGTAAAACTGAGGTTATAGGTAAAACCAAAGGGTTTTACCACTACAGACCTTGATCCATGTTTTTGGACTGTGGGAGGAAACCGAAGAACCCGGAGGAAATCCACGTGGACACAGGGAGAGCATGGAAACTCCACCCAGATTGGGATTCATACCGGAAATCCCAAGTGCTGAGAGGCTAACGTGCTAACCACTAAGCCACCCTTGTAATGAGTAAAAAAATTAAAAGGGTCTGAATACTTTCCAAACCCACTGTATATGCACTACAAGCTAAGCAGATTACTCCCCCGGTTTATTATATCAGCGCTAGTGTGAAAATGGAAATAGTGCGTGGAAAAAAACTGAAAACCAGCTTTACCTTTAGTCCATATACGATTGCCTCTTCTGTTTTCTCCTCGTCTACTCACATGCTTCACTCCCCGTGTTCGCCAACCAGTAGTCCAATTTCCCTCAGTACTGCTGGTGGTCATTGTTAATCCGGGCCTTGTCCGATTCAGTATTCAATAATTGTCATGAACTCACATCATTTGGACTTGGGACCGGCATTTAAACTACTCTGAGCTCTCTAGTGGCTCTAGTTTTTTTTATTTTTATCCCACTGCAGTAAAATGACGAAATAGCTCATTATAAATGTTTTCAATATTTTTAGAAATAACTTTTGGGTTTGTGCAATATTTTTTCAACACTTGCAATATGCCACTTTTTTATAAGAGCAATATGCATCTTTTCACCCACATGTACTGACATAAGTTTATTTTTGTATGTATATTTTCTATTTTTTTGTCCATTTCATTAACATTGATTTACTTTATTGTAATGTCTATGTAAGTTACAGTTTTATTATTTTATTTAAGTTGTAATACCAATAGATTGGCGCCCTGTCCTGGGTGTATCTACCCAGTGCCCGAAACGTTCTCCCCTGGATGGGTATGGGGAACCCCCCCGCGACCCTAATATAGGATAAAGCAGAAGAAAATGGATTGATGGATATAATACCAGAGTAGTGCACCTTAATTTCATCAGGTCATTTATCCATCCATCCATTATCTTCCGCTTTATCCTCTACTAGGGTCCAGGGGAGAACGTTTCGGGCGCTGGGCAGATGCACCCAGGACAGGATGCCAATCTATTACACTCACTCACACAAACACACACTCTATATGGGATAATTTGAAGAACTCAATTCACCTTGATCCATATTTTTGGACTGTGGGAGGAAATCGGAGAACCTGGAGGAAACCCACACGGACACGGGGAGAACATGGAAACTCCACCCAAATTGGGATTCGAACCGGGAATCCCTAGTGCTGGGGGGGGGGGGGGCACTGTGCCACCCTCATCATTTACAACAGGTATAATAACAATAAAGATATACTGATAAGTTTTTATTGACTATTATAGCAAACAAATGCTTGCTTTTGATTTCTGACTCCAACCGAGAACCTTCAGGTTTCAAAGCTGGCCCTAAGCAACCCCAATTTTATCTCCATGTTCCAAAAATTTGTTTAATATATGGTCCTTGTATTAGAACTGATAAGAACAGGTATTACACTTGATCTTAGCCAAAAGGCCAAAAAGAAATACCTTATCTTATCTTTTAGAAGACTGTGTCATTTCTGGTATATATAACAATATATACAAAGTGTATAATACGATAGTGGGGAGAAGTTTTAGGATTTCTAAAACTGCTGATCTGCTAGGTACTTCTTAAATTACTGCTTTATGTCCTCATACTTCTGTCACTTTGAATAATCAGTACATTTGGTCATTTGGCAAACTCAATTATCCATTCATCCACTTATCCACTATCTTCCACTTAATCCTCTACTATTGTCATGGAGGGGTTCCCCGTGCCTATCCAGGGAAAAAAAATACAGACATAAGGATGTTTGGCTGATTTTATTGAAAATACGACAAAAACAATTTTATTTTACAGCAACTGATATTTATATGTTGGTAAGATATAATAACTAAACATTTGAAGAGACAACTCCTGTGATATTTTTTCGCCTAATCCAAGTCACTGCAAATGTGGAAAACAGCAGAAATAGGTCAAGTTAATTTCAGTTGAACTGCCATACATCTTTTAAATAATAATGATACCTCTCCTCTCTACAAACCATACATAAATAATAAATTATAAACATATGCAATAAGTCGGTCACAAAAAATGTAAAGAACAAAATATCCTGCAAATATACAAACAAAATCAATTGTACAGTACTAGCCACTCTCTAATCACAGACAGATTTGCCTTTTAATGACTGGACATCCGTCTCCGTTATATGCACATCAATGTCCAAATCCAAGGCAAAATGAAATTGCATAATGAACTTTTTTTTTTCTTTTTAAAACTTGCCTGTCTATTTACACATTTGCAAGAAAACATGTATACATAGATTTCAGTATCATAATGTAGATCCAAAAATATTTCGATTCTTTTAAGAGGATGTAAAGGAAATTAACTGATTTGTATTCAAATTAATCAAATTAATACTCATTTAAATTAAGAGGTCATCTTCATAAATTTTTATGGTTTCTATTTTCTCTCCTGGCTACAAAGTTATGATATTGCTTTCTGTGGTTGTACAACCAAATTGTCACACATGATTTAAATATTAAACAAATACAACATTAATGCATAAAGAACACAATGGGAAGTGTTTTGAAAACAAAACAATAAAAATCAAATCAATCTGATAACAAATCACAGCATATTATTGGTGTAAAGTGCCAATAACAAAAAAACGTAACATTCTGAATAATAAAAAAAATGCATGAATAAGAGGGGGTAACATTTCTATTGACTGCTTTAATTCATCAGTCCTCCTACATGCCTGTCTGCCCTAGTGGTCACTATATGTACAATATGTGACAAAACGGTTACCTAAAATATACAAAGAAGAAAATGAAGCCTGTTTTCTGATTCAATTATAGCTTTAGTCTGCACTCATTTAAGGTCACCATGATCATTGTCACCAAAGCGCTGTTGTTTAATTATTAATACACAATATTGTACATACAGCAAGTCAGTAACAAATTAAAGGTGAACAGTCCATAGATTCCAAAAGCTGCGCCCTCAGACTGCCTGACAATACTGAAAACATTTTGTATTTACAAGCCAAATGCTTAAATGTGTGTGTATGTGTGCGTGTAGCCCAGGTTTCTTAGCCCACAAACTAAAACTAATGGAGAAGATTATTATAAATTTTTTTTGTGGAAGAAGTCTGAAAACGTAAGTGTGATATTCTGTTTCAATCCAACATAGTGCATTTAGGCTTTGACTTCTGGTTTGACTTAAGGTGACCTGTAATTATAAGTGGGGCTTAACAACAATCCTAGAGATTCTACCCAACAGTATTAAAGCTTATGTTTGTTATCTTTTCATAAGGTCTGACATACACTCCATGTTTAATAAACCGCTCAGTAAATTATGGAGCAGGGAGGAATTCTCCCATCTCAAAGTATTGAATTCATCTTCTTCCACGTCCTATCTCTAACAGTGTGGATATATTTATGTGTCAGCTCTCAGTATCTGTTCTGATGCTCATAGTGCCAGCGGTTGAAATCAATATTAAATGCCACAATGCTTCCTGATGCCATGCCGGTAATCAAAGTTCTGAAAAGACACAAATGAATAGTTAATAATGACATTTTATTCACACAAAAATAGTTACAATTGCATTTATTTGGCAATAGTCCAGTTGTGCCAAGTACATTTTTTTTTTTTGGAAATGGTGAGCATTAAGGTGGCACGGTGGCTTAGTGGTTAGCACGTTCGCCTCTCAGCGCTAAGGATTCCCGGTTCGAATCCCCATCTGGGTGGAGTTTCCATGTTCTCCCCATGTCTGTGTGGGTTTCCTCCAGGCAGAGCTCCGGTTTCCTCCCACAGTCCAAAAACATGGATCAAGTCAAGTGAGTTCTCCAAATTGCCCCATATAGAGTGTGAGTGAGTGTGTGCCCAGCGATAGATTGGCGCCCTGTCCTGGGTGTATCTGCCCAGCGCCTGAAACGTTCTCCCCTGGATGGGCATCGGGAACCCCCCCTGCGACCCTAATATAGTATAAAGCGGTGGATAATGGATGGATGGATGTTGAGCATGAATATTTTTTTTTTTATAGCAATTTGCTCATTCTTTCTCATCACTGCTGAGGAACCACTTAAGGATCTGACAGAGATAAGAATGAGCTCTGCACTTTGACAAGGTTAATCTAAAACACTAAGTAAATATAAATTTTAAGTTCTTAAAACCATTCGAGTTATTGGGGTAGCAGTATCCTTTTGGTTGCTGTAATATGTAGAGCAGAACCTTAAAGCCAGTCTTAGATCATCTGAATTGTACTTGTGCATATTTTTAACCTTTGGCACATAAAACAACGATTGTCCATGCCTACAAATATCAGACGCAAGAACTCTGTATTAATCTCTAGTTACAGTTCATCTTTAGTGGGGTTTAAGATCGTTCGAAACAGACCTTTTTATATACAGAGGAAATTCACTACATTACTGATCATCACTGTTTACATCCCACCATCCCAAGATGCGCTTTGTGAGCTGTACAGCACTATTATCAGACTTCAGAACATACATATTGATAGACTTCATTGTTGCTGGAGATTTCAACCATGTGAATCTCAACATGTAAACTTTGCTATGAAAGGAGTAAATATGCTGGATCTTGTTTACACAAACACTCCCAGCACGTACCAGGCCGAGCCGCGCCCCAACATCGGATACTCAGATCACATCCCTGTGAATTCCAGCATACAAACCGCTCATCAGAAACGGTTCTGAAACAGATGAAAACCTGGCCAGCAGGAGCCATCTCTGTACTTCAGGACTGTTTTTTACACACTAACTGGCAGATGTTTAGAGAGGCTGCAACCTACAGCGACACCAATGACTTGGAAGAAAATATACGTCATTGATGACCTGCTATTGGTTAGCATACAGACGACGTGAATATCTCCATGAACATCATACGTCCCAACCAGAAGTTGTGGCTGACTGGTGCACAGGTGCATACTCTACTGAAGGCTATAGACTCTAGTAGGCTATAGACTAAATCCAGTGACCATGTGGTCTTAAGAACAGCTTGGGCCAAACGGTCCTGGGCCATCGGAAAAGCAAATCGCGCACACACGGCCAGAGTATCCTCAGTCACTTCAACAGAAACAGTGATGCAGTGTCGCTTCCAGATGCAGTAAATTATTTCTATGCTTGGTTTGAGACACAGAACTGTGTGACAAAGAAGAACACCACCCCTCTTTCCCCGTGTCTGCGTGGGTTTCATCCGGGTTCTCTGGTTTCCTCCCACAGTCCAAAAACATGGATCAAGGTCAGTTGGGATTCTCCAAAATTTGCCCCAGATAGAGTGTGTTTGTCTGTTTGAGTGAGTGTGTGCTCAGCGATAGATTGGCGCCCTGTCCTGGGTGTATCTGCCCAGCGCCTGAAACGTTCTCCCCTGGATGGGCATGGGGAACTCCACCACGACCCTAGTAGAGGATAAAGAGGAAGATAATGGATGGATGGATGGATGTTTTATTCTATTATTTTCAAATATTATTTATAACAAATATGTAGCATTCTCTAGTTTTTACAATTAAGTATTTATCGAAAATTAATTTGGTAACACTGTTTTATGTACTGTGTTTATGTACTGCGAATCTCTCCTGGTCTTGGTGATTCGATTTGATTCCGATTTTTGAGGTCACGTTTCAAAACAAAATCGATTTTCGATTCAGAAACGATTTTCGATTCAGAAACGATTTTCGATTCAGAAACGATTTTTTCAGTTCAAATGCTCTTTAAATTTAGTTTAAATGATGTGATTGACAAGATGAAACGATGATGTTAAAAAACATTTATTTAAAACAATAATTTCAGGTTCCGTCCTTTATCAAATCTTTTTGCACTATTTTATATTCATATAAAAATAGGATTGCGCTAAATTAAAATGAGCAGTGTTAGGTTCGCTTAGCTTTTTGTAAGCTTTTTTCTTACATAAAAAAAATCTATCAATGAACAAATAATTCTAAATATATTAATACAAATGTTTACTATAGTGCATTAACTAATCAAAACTAAAATACGGACTTTATAGTCAGAGTGCATTTATATTTTGCTAATCTTTAAAACTTAACCTTAAAAAATAAAATACATACTTCAGTCTATTTAACTACATTACAACAACATTCGCTACATTTTTAAAACTTAACTTTAAATATTAAATATATTTTTCAAATTTTCAACGTCTTTTATCTCAGAGTGATGTCGTATTGAGCGCATTTGTCGTATTTCAAAAGTACCTCGATTTCATTTTACACTCGGTGTAAACAGTTGTGCTCATGTCGAGCTCTCCCTCTCTCTTCCTGACTTTAAAACCCAAACAGCGGCTTTTAACGACGACGACGGGGGTGTGTGTGTGTGTGTGTGTGTGTGTGGGGGGGGGTCGAATTGCGTTGTACCCTGCTCCATGCTCCCGCTAGCATGAACTAGTATGCTAGCGAACTACAACCGGAGCTGGTTAACAAGCACACTGTATGGTGGCCGAGCGGATCCATAGTGCGATATTCAGTTCGCTCGGGAGGTGGCGCCAAAAAATTTAACTTACACACATTTTTTCAAAATCGATTCCTGGGCATTTTGAATCATTTCCGAATCGCCTGGACTACGATTCGCGATTTTTCGATTTTTTTTCAGCACCCCTAGTGCTCTAAGATTCTAAATAGCAAGTGTAATAATCATTACTTGTTAATTCAGCAGAAAAGTGAATACTTGAAAGCGTGCAAACCTCTGGTCATGAGACAGGTCCATGGCTCTAATGCCTGCATCACAGCCTGGGTAAATGTAAAGCTGTTTAAAGTCGCATGCTTGCCACACCTCCACCACTCCATTGTCTCCACCAGTTACCAGATTTTGTCCATCACTACTTAGCAGCACAGCCTGCAACACAAAGAAACCTCAGAGATGAATTATTTGTTTGCATATTTTTAAAACAACTTCCATGTTAGAGAGTAATATTTGAATAGCATACACTGCTTACCCGAGTGGAGTCATTAAGTTCCATTTGTGCAAGCAACTTGCCATTGATGCTGAAGTTACAAAAGCGACCTCGCTCATAGTAAATAATGCAGTGGCCCTCACTTGAAACAGAGATGAGCCGTGGCTGATGGCAGTTTTCTGGTCCCTCCAGAGCACGAAGTAAATCTCCCGTGATGGTATGCACCAAACATGGACCCTCTGTCCACACACACACAAAAACAACATGATTAATTTTTTTTTTTTACCTATTTTTACTGGCCCATGGGATTTCAGTCTTTTTATGATGTTATTTAGGAAGTGAAAAAATGATCAAGAAATTGTGGTGGCTCAGTGGTTGGTGTGATGGGTTATGAGTTCGATGGTTGAGGGTTCAAAGCCCACTTAAGTTACCAATGTGGGCCTTGACCAAGACCTCATCGCTTTAGGGGTGTTGTCCCTGTGTTCTGAACCCAGCCATCAAGTTGGGATACTTGTAAGTTGTTTTGAATAAAAGTATCTGTTAAATGACCAAATGTAAATATAATGTAAATTCAATATGAAACCTGTCTAGTCTGCAGCTACCATACACTTTAGTTTTTGAGTGTGTGCAAGTATTAACATGTTTTAATGTGATTTTTTAAAGCCTAAATGTACATCATCACCCAATAGGGTTACATGAAATATTAAATCAGTACAGTGCAGAAAAACACAGCATATTAAGAATTTAAGCACATTATTTTGTATTTTTTTTTTGTCAAGACTAAGACACATTCTTACAGCACATTCATATACAAGATATATAACTCTGCATATAGACAACATTAAGACTATTTATACTTAGTTAGGTGTCTCTGCGAAACGCAAGTGATTTTACATCTAAGATAACAAGTAACAAATTAAAATGTTAAGAAAATAATAATTGAAGCCTAAGACCAACACTGGCAAAAGCACACATTTCTCATTGTTGTTGTGGATAGATATGCAAAAGCAGTTTTGGAAACTGTGGTATAAGAGAGATTATAGTAGCGGAACAGAAGAACAGGTTCATTATTTCTACACTAATTATATTACATCATTCTGTGATCTTAAATCCAAAGGTGTGTAACTAATAAAATTACCTTCACTACCTTAAAGTTACCTAGTAATGTATTGTTTTTGGTGACATAAAAAGTGGAAACAAGTGCTGACCTTTAGCTCCACTGATGACCAAACCTAACTCAGCACACACAGACACACAAACCACCTCATGATCATGACCCGTCAGAACAGCCCTGGGTGCCGGATAATCACCTATACCGCAACACAAAACATACCAGCCACTATTCAAACATTACATGACTACAAATCATGATCATCATGACTTTGTGTGATAGTTGGACAGCAAATTTCAAAAACAATAGGCAACATGGCACAGTAAGTTACACACATAAAATAGTTTGAAATATGATGAAGCATTAACAAACCAATTGTTCACATACTTTTGGATATGTATCATTATTTGCTTTATTATGAATTTTGCTCATTGAAGGTACGCTCCTGACTAATTGTTTAATCATCTAATTATTATAGATGTGTATTTGTGCTTTGCATTCATCCCTGTTCAATTAAAAAGTTGTCATAAATCTAACTCACTGTTGTTGGGATTGTCACCAATGATGTGGTGCCTCCCGCTCCAGTACCACAACAGCAATGTTGCATCTCGTGACCCTGAGACAATGTAGCAGTCTCCACCAATGTAAGACTCAGAGCGAGCCAAACATGTCACCACATCCCAGTGACCAAACACAATCTGAGTCAGTTTACCTAAAGACACAACAAACATGGCATGCAGAACCTGTTTTTGATTCATAATCTACTCTGGTGTACATAAGTAGTGACTTAAATCTCGTAAAAATAAATTTGAACTTTTGAAGGTTTTCCAATGGCCTGTAACATTAAGAAGATAATTAAGAAATAACATACCTGTTTCTGTTGAGTATACTCGAAAGCTCTTGTCCCAGAACCCACACACCAGAATATATCGATTGTCAGCAGTGACCACAAAACAATGTGTGTTAATTTGAATGCTCTGGTCCACCAGGTCAGTGATCTGCCTTTTGTTCACTCCAGAATTATTAGCTGTGATAATTAAAGAAGGGATATTATCAAGGTATGTTATAAACAGCTTAAAAAATATTTTTACAAATATTGTATGCGCCCCATACAAACTTAATGACAAAGGAAATGTGTAATATTTTATGTACTTTAAATCAAATAATAAATATGAGTAAAACATAAAAAAAAATGTTTTAATTTCCACAGATGTTTTAATGATACTGTTTACAGTCATAATTCTGGTATTAATGTACTAATACATGTAATACATGTTAAACCTTTTTGTCATGTTCTTCTTTTATTAATTGTAGATGGAACAAACTTGTAATTGGATTTTAGCTTATTTTTGCAAAGCCATGCTTTCCTATATGTTTGCACATTTGTTGATTAGGTGGATAATCTATAGTCTATATTCAGATCAATTCAGAACAGCTTTATCCACAACACTTGAGCTGTTTAATTCGTGTGTGCTGTGCTGCTGTATTCCTCACCAATCAATGGATCCATCTCAATAGGGAGGTGATGAGCTTGATCCAATGAGTAGCCTGGAGCTCCCCTGAGACCTGACAAAAATGTTTTTTAGGAAAAAGAAAGCTACATGTAAGTTAAATTGTAAATTAACTAAATACATAAAAATATGTCTACGTACATGACACTATACACTGTATGCACATTTATTAGGCAAATCTTATTTAGATTATGCTTATTAAATCACCATCTGCAGTGCTCTTGGTTTATCCAAAATGTTAATAAACCTCAAATATAAATTTTTAAGAAAGTGAAAGTGAGAATTTGGCTTCCTTATGAAAATATTGCACAATTTTCCCATATAACATTTTATTTTCATCTGTTCAAGTGGGATTTATAAACAAACTAAAAATTTCCAATAAACACACAAAAAAAGCAGTGACAAATATAGCCACCCATCGTTCGTTTTCAATGACAGTGCCTTCCTTGATTTACTGACGATCAACTTGATTCCTTGATTTACTGACATTTTCCTCAGGCAGATCCATGTTGGGTGCATTAATTGTCTCTAACCATTCTATTGCCAACAACTCAGTTTTTTCCATAGCGCCGCTGAGCTCCTGCCAGGAATACCTTTTTTATTTAAAGGTTTAACCTTACTATCTTACAGTATTAGGGTCCAATAAAGTCTAATGAAACCTTAATTAAATTTCTTGATTTCTCTTGTAAATTGATATTACAACACTAATTTAAAGGTTATTCACTGTTCTTAATCGGTTTATTAGATTAACTATTCAAAGTTTTTTTTGTCTTGTTTGGATGGTTTAAATACATACATAGTAAAATTTTGTCTCAGCAATTTTTTTTCCTCCTGCTTCTTTACTTAGTTCACTAATTTTTTAATCCCATTTATCAATATGTAAATATTTACATAAATATAAAGCCATGGATGGTGTTGTTTTTCAGATGATGGATCAAAACTATCAATAGCGTCCAACTCCATTTTCTCATCTATTTTCTCCGCTTTGGTTTTTGCCTGGCACCAATTCAATTATAAGTTCACAGTCAGTTACTTTTTTTTTTACTGCAGACTATGAAAATTAAAAGTAATTTTGCCCTTAATAAAAAATAAGTAACTTTGTGCCTTTTGAAAATTAAGCAAATCTTTTCATGTTTAGTTTTTAGAGTAGTATTTTTGATATATGTAGACTATTTAAGGGCATTTGTGTTTAACTTTGTAAGATCAGCCATATAATATTAAAAACTATTTTAAATTGGTTTGAAGTTAGTTGGAATATTGTTTTGTAGACTCTTACTTAATCTCCTTTAATTGGGTAGTTACATGAACAACTGGATCTATTTAATTTATGATAAAGGTTTGTTATGGTTTAAAAAATTTCTTTTTTTTTGCCAGGCATCATACCCTATCTGAAGCCCAGTTGATAAGGCAATAGATTACCGTAACTGACTAATTATGCTAAATATTTTTATTAACAACACTTCATTTAAGTATTTTTTAAATCTTTCCCTAACCATCAAAAAGGTTTGAACAGGTGTATATTTTTTGATGAAAGAATTTTGAATATGTGGCTTAAAACCACCAAAACATACCTATAGAAAACACCAAGTGGCCTAATAATTACTGTTAATAGCTGAACTGACTATGGTTTACAACTGTTATATTAGCATTGTTTTTTTTCTTTAAATATAAAGATTATATTAAAACATATTATATTAAAAGTGATAAACGATGCTTTGCCGTGTGAACCAAAAGAAAGCCTTTTAAAATAATTTTATCTTTAACAGCCTTTCATCAGACACTTTGTAAATGTAAGTTTGATATGCTTTTTAATAAAATTATTTATTACTTCAAAGACCTCTGGAAGAAAGAATATTATACCATAAAATCTTTCAAAGCAATGTTTTCTAAATTACAGATCAAGTTAGACTGCTATTATAAAAGCAAACTGATGTTTAATACCCATTTAAATTGTGGAAAGGCCAAACATGATTCATTTTAAGTACTTGCAACAATTTAAAGCAGAGCTTGGTGGACACGGGAACTGGTTGCCGGCTGGGTCCACATGGGTTACCTGCAGGGCATATTCTAAAAATCACTATGCAGCTTCATCTAAAATATTTTTAAATAAGCTTCTTTAGTTTTGGATGTTTTTATAAAAATTAAGATGATTGTATGTACAGCTTATATATGCACTAGAATCAGAATTTTAATATGAGCAAGACACACTGTGCTGAGATGAAGTGATAAATCAATATCACCAACAATAGGGGCCAAAATAGGGGTCAGAAAATTAAAATAAAACACATTATCTATTTTTACAATGATTGGTAAAGAAATAAGTTTTAAATTCCAATAAATCTTTTTGAGCACAAATAACTATTGAAAACTCTTGTTACAAAAAAATATTTTAAGACTTATGACTGTGGTGTACAGTAATGTAGAGGGTTTTTTGTTTTTGCGGTTTTGGTGACTTTTGATTTCCACTCTTTTCACAGAAATACAGAAAAACTAAGACCACTTGAGAAAGTGAAGAGTGAAATAACAGTGTAAGTAAATTTTGTAATTTACATTTAAGGGCTGGTGGTGATGGCAAAGTGCTATGGGCCTAAAAATCCTGTGAACTAAAGGCAACTAATGAGATTGGTGAAAAGGTCACAAAAACAACTGCTGAGGAGTTTTTTTGGCTATGAATAAAAACTTGATAAAGAAATGTGACAAATTGTACAAATATGGACAACAATGTTGCAAAGGTAACAGTGTTGTAAAAATGTCACATGATTTAAAGACATAACAGATAATAATTGCCTGAAAAATGTTAGAGAAGAGGAATTTATAACAAATTATAAACTGTGTGATGTTAAAAAATGCTACAAGTGAATTCATTCATAGAAAACTATCAAGAGAGATACTCACAACAATACCTGAAATGTTTAAATATTATAACATTGAGATATAAATAGTGTTGTTTGTTTAAATATATTTGTTTCCCCTAACATGGTAAATAATTGTTAATATTTATTGTGAAGATTCTTTAACATGTGATCAGACATATATTTTTTTTGTTATTATTAATACTAATAATATTATCATTAAAGGTTGTTATGTAGGTATGTATTTTGTATTTTATTTAGGAAGTTTGAAATAAACAAGTAGCCACTGTAATACATAGTACCCTGGGAGTGTAGTTCCAAAAAGGTTGGTGACCCCTTTTCTAAAGGTTCAGCCTGCCACCTACAGACCAAGATGCAGTACTACCAAATTCAGGCAAATCAGTACTACCTTATCTGATTCACCTAAATTTAAAGTATGCATATTCATAGAATAGGCTTTCTGGCATTTATACTTCCAAACACACATAGGAAGAACGAAAAAGAGGACCAAATCAGTTCCATCCTTCAAATGTAAATTTTAAGTAAGCAGTTAACCTGCTATTGCGCTAGTTTTCATTGGGCTCAGTTTAAAGTTCATTCATTCATTATCTCCCGCTTATCCTCTATTAGGGTCGCGGTGGGGTTCCCCATGCCCATCCAGGGAAGAACGTCTCGGGCGCTGGTCAGATAGACCCAGGACAGGGCGCCAATCCATCGCTGGGCACACACTCACTCACACAGACACACTCTATAGGGGGCAATTTTGAGAATTCAATTAACTTGTTCCATGTTTTTGGACTGTGGGAGGAAACCGGAGAACCCGGAGGAAACCCACGCAGACACGGGGAGAACATGGAAACTTCACCCAGATGGGGATTCAAACCGGGAATCCCTAGCGCTGAGAAGCGAACGTGCTAACCACTAAGCCACCGTGCCGCCCAGTTTAAAGTTCCCTAAATAAAAGATGCTTAATTATAGTTAGAATCAGTTTTTCAGCTTTCCATATTTTTATTCATATTTTACCCTTTTTTGTTATAAAATTCAGTCTGAGACTAAGTCACTAATATTTTAACTACTTAGTGATATTAAATCTCAGTTTAATAATACACGTTAACACTGGTTTCCTTGGAACCACAAAGATTTTCGGCGTGCGTATGTGAGCACAAATCCTCCGCCCCCCTACAGTGCACCACTTAGTGCCCATTGTTACAGAAATGAGCTGGAGTGCCGCTAGAGAAATTCCCAACCCCCTTTATCTAAACTTCAGAAGTTTCTGTAACTTACAAAAGCATGCTTTACTCTTCAGACAGAGTAAAAGCTCTATACTCTATACTAGCTCTACTATAAAAGGAACATAATAAATAAATGCACAGTGCTTTAATGATGTCTTATGTTTGATTAGAACAGAAATATCCATAAAAACAGGTTTGTATAGTTGCTGTAGGTGATAAATGAGGTAAATATTTTGACCCATTTTTCTGCTAGCCACATTTCAACAAGAAATCAGGGCTATCCATGGCCAAAACTAGTTCCACATATACCATATGAAAACATCATAGGTGTTTTATGACTGTCATTTAAGTGTTAAAACAGATAGAAAACAGTTTCAGCACTTACCGACTGTGTTGTGCCAGCGATTGACAGCAAACAGGCGACTGCAGGTGACCGTGACCGCTGCAGGCATGCTAAGGTGGGGCAAAGTATTTGCGGCTACATGTGTCACTGGTGAGTTGGATGGAAATTTTAGCACCATGATCACATCCTGCTGCATCTGATCCTTAAACATGAGTGGACTCTGAGGAAGGAAACACTGATAAAGAGAAAGACGGCAAGAAAAAGAAGACAGGGAAGCACAGAGAGGAAAAGTAATAGGAAAGGCAAAATGGAGCATGAAGGACAGGATAAGGAAGAAATGGAGAAAAATCAAGGACAATGGCAGGTTAGAGTGGAACCTTCAGGAGCATAGGAAGAAATGTAGGCAGGGGCAAGGAGACGGGGTTTGTTGTTCTAATTTAGGTCAGAGGAGTCTCTGTTATGGCTTATCCAAATTAGTCCTACAAATTATGCATTTTTTAAAAACAATAATATTTACAGTAAGATATTTATCAGCATTTACCATATTATTTCAAGTCATGACTTAATCCAAGTATTTACATGGGTCATAAATATCATTTTATTACAATAAACCTGAAACTGTAAATTAATGGTCAAAAAACAATCAAGAATACAAACCAACAGGTAAAAGATTAAAGTTGATAATGTTACCTTTTGAATTTTTAAAATGTTAATTTTAACTGTATTATGAAAATCTATTAGTGTTAATATTGTCACACAACAATAAGTAAAAACAAAAATATTGCTGCGGTGCTTATTTCGCTATATTAGCTACATAGTAAAAAACAGAAAAAAAAAAAAAAAAAAAAAAAGAGTTGTACCAGAATGTAATGTTTTAAAAGTCTTACCAAATGCATGGCAGAGCTACGGGGAGGATGAGGCTCAATCAGAAGCTGAGACGGAACCTGGCCAAAAGTTTGGATTTGAGACTCCATTGACTGGACAGAAAGACAAAACAGAGCAAAAGAAAAAACTAAATATGAATGAATGAAATAATTAATTAATTGACAGATAGACAGACAGAAAGAAAGAAGTGACCTAAAGGAAACAATTGTCACATCGAAGTAACCATGTAAAGCAATGTTTTAATAAAAGACAATATAATGTGTGGGCGGTAAGGTGGCTCAGTGTTTAGCATGTTCGCCTCTCAGCGCTGGGGAGTCCTGTTTTAAATCCCAATCTGGATGGAGTTTTCATGTTGTCCCCATGTCCGCATGGGTTTTCTCCAGGTTCTCCGGTTTCCCCCCCACAGTCCAAAAACATAGATTCAAGGTAAATTGAATGCTCTAAATTGCCCCATATAGTGTATGTTTGTGTGTGTCTGTGTGAGTGCGTGTGCCAAGCCTGTCTTGAGTGTCTCTGCAAAGTGCCCAAAGCGTTCTCCCCTGGATTGGCATGAGGAAGCCCCCCATTAATTTCCACTTCCATATAAGTGGAAATGAATGAATGAATGAATGAATTATTGAATATCATGTGGATCTGACCTCTCTCAGCTGCAAGTCTGCAATTGTGTCCAGACTGACAGATCCTTCATAGGACA
This sequence comes from Corydoras maculifer, assembly GCA_019802435.1. Lineage (NCBI taxonomy): Eukaryota > Metazoa > Chordata > Actinopteri > Siluriformes > Callichthyidae > Corydoras > Corydoras maculifer. The sequence continues at coordinate 416,519 of JAFMOD010000246.1, forward strand.
TGTAGTGGAACACATTAAGAGCCCTCACTGCTTCTGGTCCTCTTTGTTTGTAGCCAAATACAAGATCAATCCACTGGTGCAGCTGACATGACACAAACTCACTCTCCAACGCCTGAAAAGGACCGTTAGTACAGATGAATTTGCTTGTTAAACAGGAATATATAGCTAGCAATTCAAAAGGAATTTCAACACCAATACTAAAAAAAATACTAAAAGCAATGGTTTGCAGATATCATGAACCCATATTTTATACCCAATAATACATAAGCCACATATTAAATATTAAAACTAAATTTAAGACATTTTACCATTCTAAACTTAATGGCAACAAAATACTGGACATTTATAAAAATTAAAAACAACTGGAGAATAATTTAACCACTACTTAGGTTAATTGATACTCAAGTTTAATGCCGATATCGTCTCTGTGCATCACTTATTTGTCGCTCCTAACGTAATAATGCTTTGATTCAGGATTGCTGTAAACGCTAGAATCCAAGCCTTTTTATATTGTTTTCATGTTCTTTAAATAACAACACTTAATTACAGCTAAATGTCATCCAATTAACTGAAAACTCATTCATTATCTCCCGCTTCATCTATTAGGGTCGCGGGTGGATTCCCCATGCCCATCCAGGGAAACACGTTTCGGGCGCTGGGCAGATAGACCTAGGACAGGGCGCCAATCTATCGCTGGGCACACACTCACTCACACAAACACACTCTATATGGGGCAATTTGGAGAATTCAATTGACTTGATCCATGTTTTTGGACTGTGGGAGGAAACCGGAGAGCCCAGAGGAAACCTACGCGGACACAGGGAGAACATGGAAACTCCACCCAGATGGGGATTCGAACCGGGAATCCCTAGCGCTGAGAGGCGAACGTGCTAACCACTAAGCCACCGTGCCGCCTAATTGAAAACTCCAATGTACTCTAAATGTATTTTCAAATAATCTTCTAATCCTAAAGTGTTTTGACATTCACAAATATGTAATATTGAATTCTTTTACTCAATAAATAAATTACCAAATCTAATCCATCTATTATCTTCTGCTTTTTCCTCTAGTAGGGTCGCAATGGGGTTTCCCATGCCCATCCAGGGGAGAACGTTTCGGGCGTTGGGCAGATAGACCCAGGACAGGGCGCCAATCCATCGCTGGGCACACACTCATTCACACAGACACACTGTTTATGGGGCAATTTTGGAGAATTCAATTGACTTGATCCATGTTTTTGGACTGTGGGAGGAAACCGGGGAAAACATGGAAACTCCACCCAGATTGGGATTCGAACCGGGAACCCCTAGCACTGAGAGGCGAATGTGCTAACCACTAAGCCATTGTGCCACCCTTACCAAATCTAATATTTTCTTTTTTTTTTTTCATTTGGTTCTCTGTATTTAATTTATTTTTTTTAAAAGTGTGATGCCATTTTGGGTGAATTTTATACAGGAATATAGAAATATTATTATCTATAAATTGTGTCCCAAAGAGATCGAAGTTTGAACATGACAGATGTGGGCTGCATGGCAGAAGGAGCAGTACTCTCAAAACCAATTTGGGTTGGTCATTTTGACAGTTCACAAAGAGACTCATCATATCATTTCTCATTTCATCAATATTCATTATAAATTCTTACCATTCTGTTAATGCGAACAAAGTCCTCTGGTTTCTTAGCCCAAGCAGGCAGTTCCACATCACACACAGGTGTGCGATCCTCCCTCAAACCAAGATCATAGCCATTGCTATTTACAAACATCTCAGGGAGGTAGTAAAACTCTGGGATTAACTCCTGTTTTAAAACATATATGTAAGGATTTATAGAGTGTCTACATAATACAAAATTATTAACACTGATAATCAATGGTAAATACGTTTTTTTTACTGCTGATAGAAAAAATTGAAAGCTGATAGACAAATTGAAAACACCTGGTGGCTGTTATAACCTACAAAATATTGTGATACATTTATTTTATCATTTATTAGTGATTTGACTCAACAAGTGATTTAACTCCAAATGGTCAGATATGTACAAAAAAATACATGCACACTGGTTGTCATTGTCATTTCTATGTCATTTCTGACACAACCTAGATGTTAAACAGGACTGGAAAATCTGACTGAGGCAATTTGTCATGTTTCATTGCTTTATATACTAAAATGGAGATGTTGAATGTTTTAGGAGATGTTGAAAAATGTCACTGAATACTGTGAAGCAGCAGTGCTACATGCTGTACCTCTGTGCCGATATTACAATGTGCATAGGGATAGCTAATAAAACCTTACACTGTTACAGACAGCATAGTAAAACAGCATGCTGAGCTGTAGATGAAAAATTGGTTGAGATACCATTGTAATTGTACTAGCGCTGTTACACTTTAAATCAGCATTGGCAGAATACCTACTCTCTAAATGCATTATTTGGTTAGAACTTATTGTCAAATAATATGCATTTAAACATTTATTGTAAAACAAAATATGTAATTAATAATTTTTTTATGTTTTCATGGATTACCATTAAATAAAATGTCAATAAACTACACATTTAATGAACAATTGGTAAATTATGTTAAATATGGAAATAAAAAAATCTGTGGTCACACAGATTGTGTGGAAAAAAAAACTAATTATGTAAACAGATTAACACTATAAATGAAGTTTCGTAGTATGTACTATATGGTACATATGTTCATAACTTCTTGGCAATTCACAGTGACCATTATGACATACTGTCACATCACACTGTGGTACCTTCACATCCGATGTGTCCCTTTGACAGCTTCTCCAGGAGTGCATTATGCCTGAGAATGTTCGATCTGGGTGATCAAACTTTTGGTCATTTCCATTCAGATAAAATGTTGTAAAAGGCTCCTGAAAAAATAAAGACAACAAGGGAAAATTAAGATTTTATTCTGTATTATGTGTTTTTATAAGCTCCAAAACTGCTTAAAGTGCATGTTGAAATTGGGCTTGTGTATATTTGCTATGTCTTAGGACGAACAATTGTGTAGTTAAAATATGTTATTAGTGTAATAATGGGAATTGAGCGCAGATAATTATATACAAAAAATTGGTTTAAGTGTTTGTGTTTCTCTTTTAGCATGCAGGTTAACAAATAAAGGATGGTTGAGTAAAGTGTTGGGGAGCAAAAAAAGAAAACAAAAATAAAAGCCTGAACAGGATTGTTTTTTTGACAAATTGTGTGTTAAATATATTTAATGAGATGCTATTTAGATTTATTTTAATTCTTTTATTCTATTTAGTTTTAGGTTTACGATTCAGATGTATGTTTGAAGCTGTTTGTAAGACCACAAAATGTCAGTCCTGAGAACAGAAAAATTAGCCACTTTGTGTCAGCAGCTAAGAGAAAGAATGTATAACAACTGGTCCATGAAGACATAATTTGTTGATTTTAAAGGTTCACAACAAATCACACAAATATATTGTCACAAAACCACTAAACACTCTTGAAATTAATATAAAACATAAGATGAAAGCCAGTTTTTGCATCTAACATTCATAATCTAATATTCATACAATGGACCGCATATAAACAGTATATGGGGTAGTCATGTGCTTGTGGTTAAGCAACCAGGGCATCTGACCTCAGTTGTGAGCACACATGTTCTCACTTCAACAGTGTGTGTATATGTGTGTGTTTCACTGCGGGAATGCGTTAAATGTGAAGGAAAAATTTATCTGTGTGTACGCTCAGTAGGCAAAATAAATCACTTTATAACTTTAATTTACTTAAACAATATGTTTATCTGGGCGGCACGGTGGCTTAGTGGTTAGCATGTTCGCCTCTCAGCGCTAGGGATTCCCGGTTTGAATCCCCATCTAGGTGGAGTTTCCATGTTCTCCCCGTGTCTGCGTGGGTTTCCTCCGGGTTCTCCGGTTTCCTCCCACGGTCCAAAAACATGGATAAAGTCAATGGAATTCTCAAAATTGCCCCATATAGAGTGTGTCTGTGTGAGTGAATGTGTGCCCAGCGATGGATTGGCGCCCTGTCCTGGGTTTATCTGCCCAGCGCCCGAGACGTTCTCCCCTGGATGGGCATGGGGAACCCCACCGCGACCCTAATAGAGGATGAAGCGGGAGATAATGAATGAATGAATATGTTTATCTTGTCTAAGTAATAACAGAAAATTAGGTAAAACATCTTACTATTCTCTGGAGCCAAAGCAGAGTGGAGGCAGCAGTGGAGTAGAGGGAAGTGTAGTGATGCGGTGGTGTTCCATCCTCCTCCCATGTCTCATACCGTTCCAAATAAAAGGCTGCACGTTTTGGATTAAGGGACCCAATTGGCTGAGTAAAAAAGTAAAAAAAAGAGGAATAGTAGAAAACATGAAAAGCAATAACCATAAAAATTCTTGTTTTTATTCTTATTGTTAATATTGTGAGTGCTACCTTTGACAAGTCTCTAAAGTTGCCTGGCAGAGTGAGGTCTAATTCCTCAGACTCGTAATTAGTGAGGACCCAGGGAAAGACTGGGTATTGGTTCAGATCATTGTAAGTTCTCCCTGAACAAATATACATACAAAAATATTAATTTTATCTGTACTAGATCTCCAGATGTTTAATCATGTTTATTTCATTTTTATTCATACCAGCAATGGTGTTGAGAAACATAAGATACTCAAAGTTGGAAATCTCCCTTCTTTGCCAGCGTTGAGTCATGTTAGAGGACTTAAACAGCTGCCGAGAGGTGGCCAAGGAAATTCGTCTGTAAATAAAGTGTCACAAAGGATTATAAGCAGAACAGTACAAAAGTGTTTACTATTTTGTATTAAAAAAGTAAGTAAGATGTTTAATTCCAATGTAGTGTAGTTAGTTATAGTAACCATATGTCACTGACAGTTATATACTCCAGCAACACTGCTATGCATAATCTGTTTATATTAGTGAATCTACTACAAATACTAAATACAATGCAATCATCACATTAGTGTCACTGAGGTGTTGAGATTCAGTAACTATCCAAATACTACTTGCTTTGTGACAATCCTAATCATTACACTGCACTGCATGTTAACTATGTGTTAACTTATAAAATAGATACAAACTTGAGACTACAAAATAACAATAAAGTGGCCAGTAAGTAAGTGTATGTGTGTGCACATGTGTACAGGCATATCTATCTATATCTACACACAAACACACACACACACACACATACATATATATATATATATATATATATATATATATATATATATATATATATATATATATATATATATATACAGAGAAGATAAGAAAAGATAAGATAGACCTTTATTTGTCCCACAATGGGGAAATTCACAACTGAGACATGCTGCCAGTCACACGGCACACGAGTGTGAATATCAAGAATATACATACATACTCATACATACTGTTAAAATATATACCACCTTGCTTGAGGAAGACCATAGCTGGTGCCAACTCCTACTCGAGGTAAACTGTAAACAACCTTCTTGACAGTTGCTTGATCAGGGAAGTTGAACATAACAGATGCTATGGAAAGCATAACATATGTAAGATAAACAGAATAAACAACTAATGTTCAAATGTCTATTAAAATTTTATCCGATAATACAGCTTTCATTCCTTACTTCTGTTAGCCATGAATACTTCCAAGCCAGTGTTCTGCAGCAGGTAGCGTCTAGCAAACACTGCTCTGATTTCACTGAACATCCATTTCCCATGAAGTCCCTCAGAGTATGACAAAACCTGAACATACATGCACACACAGTGTTTATATTTTCATTCAGATTGTACATCAGATAATTTTTCAGAGTATATTTTTGTAAGGATTTACATTTAAAATAATCACACGTATGGTTTGAGGAACACTCACGTTTGAGTCAATTTTCTTAAAAGCAGGATCATCTTCGTCCACTTCAAAGTAAATTTCAGTTGTAGTGATGGAGAGTGTTCCACTAGCAACAATTACAGGAGCCACAAGCTGTGCTGGTGTACTAAGAACTACAGGACCTTTGAGAGACAAATGCATTATAACATTTTCTAAACAGTATTCCAAACAAATTATTACACCAAGATTTTGCAGGGTTATCAGATTAACCATATGATTTTTAAATAATATATATCAGTGTTTAATTATAGAGTACATAAAACATTGCAGAGGTTTATTGGATGAAATTAGGAATTTGTGCTGCAGTTGTGTTGATTAATACTGGATGTTTTACACCTGCTAATTATTTCATTTAGTAAAATCAGGTTTTTAAAGCAGAGATCATCATTACTGCTTCATAAGCTAATGAATTTGCTTATGTCATTTTAAGCAAATTTTATCTAAAAGCATTCAGTCATTTTATCTAAAAGCATTCAGTTTGTGTTACACTGGTTAAGCTGGAGACTTTCAGTGGAAAACTTGCCTCTGAAGGTAAATACTTTGGGATGAAAAAACACTAAAAATGGAATACATATATTTACACTAAGATTATCACAAAAACCATGCACCACATATGTTTTTTTTTTAAATACAAAACCAAGTTTAAGACTCTAGCTTGGATAATCTCTTTTCTATAATGTGTTAGGTACCTGCCAGATTGTCAATTTCCTTTTCCTGTAGCAGACTAACTGCATCATCGTCTCCCTCCAGCATCAGTTCCATCTCAGGATTCTGACTGACCACTAATTGACTTCGAAATGCCTTCTTTGACTTCATACCCTCCTCTCCTTCTGGAGCTTCAAACAATACAGAGCCATTAAGATTTATTTGTATTATATGCCAAATAACTCTGAACAGAACCATGCAAATGCAAATAACCTTATTGAAGACAATAAGATATTCATCTGGCAAATTAATTATCACAGGCGTCTGAGATTTCAGTGATTCAAAGATTTTGTACGAGATTAAAAAAATGAAATCTTTTGAAATTTAAATCCAATTTGCATTATAATTTGGAACACTGTGTAAAGTGTTTGCACTCACCAGCACAGCACATTATCCCAACCTCACATTGTCACACAGCTGGGGATGTTAACTATGAGGTGATGCATGTGGAAAGGGGCGAAGCACGGCAGGTGTGTACCACCAGAATTTATAAAAATTCTGAGAAGAGGTGGTTACATTGTCTTTGGCGATAGCAGTTCTGAGACAGCGGAGCGGGGTATTAGGTAAACAGGGGGGGGGGGGGGGGGGGGGGGGGGGGGGGGGGGGGGGGGGGGGGGGGGGGGGGGGGGGGGGGGGGGGGGGGGGGGGGGGGGGGGGGGGGGGGGGGGGGCCCCCCCCCCCCCCGTTCTGAAGCTGGGCCCAGGACCTCCACAAGTTGAGCAAGCTAATTGAGCAAGGACATACCAAATACCATGTCTTAGGGAGTACACATAAAACATTGGTGGATTCAGGATGTAATCACATTCCTTGCATTCACAAACTGCTCAATCGCATTGCATTGACAGCAGATTTGACTAAGGGCCTTTTTCCACCCTGTTTGGCTTAAACCAATTTGCAATGCTTCCATTTGGGTTGTTTGAAGCAGCCGCTACATTTCAGTGTTTAATTAACAGATTGCTCTGCCCTCACATGGATTTTGCCACTACTTATATACTGTAGATGATATCATCTACATTAACGATTGTCAGTGGCATGAACAGCATCTGAGGGCAGTCCTTAAAATGCTGTGTTGAGTGTGGCTCAGAGCCAACTTAAATATGGGCAGTACGGTAGTAGGATATCTGGGGTTCCACCTAGGGCATGGTCAGGTGTGTCCCTGAATTATTAAGACAGCAGCTTTTGCGACCTGTCCGGCACCTAGGACTAATAAAGAAGTGGTCCGGTGTAGTCTGGTGTTGTTCAAGTGCACTTTTGGATTGTTTACGTCCATTATATATCTATAAAAAGAAATGACAGCAAAGGTCTACAAATCATATTATATTTTAAAACTGACCTGTAAAGATCTATTAACATTCATTCAGTATCTTCCGTTTTATCCTATGTTAGGGTCGTGGTGGGGTTCCCCATGCCCATCCAGGGGAGAAAGTTTCGGGCGCTGGGCAGATACACCTAGGACAGGGCACCAATCTATCACTGGGCACACAGTCACTCACACAGACACGCACGCATACACACTCTATATGGGGCAATTTGGAGATCTCAATTGACTTGATCCATGTTTTTGGACTGTGGAAGGAAACCCGAGAACCCGGAGGAAACTCATGCATACACGGGGAGAACATGGAAACTCCACCCAGATGGGGATTCGAACCGGGAATCCCTAGTGCTGAGAGGCGAACGTGCTAACCACTAAGCCACCGTGCCGCCTATCTATTAACATATTTATTGCAATTACATTTATAATTGCATTGCATTACAATATATATTACATAATGTACCGCATTACATTATTGCAATACATTTTCATTTTTTTTTTTTCATTTTTTTTTTTTATACATTTTATTTTTATTGTTAATTCATCCATCCATTTATCATGCTACTTTGGACAACATTAAAATAATTGATTCGTTTCAAATGCTTAAAATTGGTAGGAGTCATGTTAGTTCTTCAAGTTTATAAAGTTTAATGAAGTGACAAAGACACAAACCATAATCCTCTAGAGATTTGAGTGACACGTCTGAGTGGGTGGAGCCAAAGGCATTGCGTACAAATCTCCGCCTTCTGCGAAGGTCATCCTCCCAGTAGTCCAAACGCCAAAAATCAAGCAGCAGACTGGAAAGGACAAAAATGAGGTACAATTAATAGAACTAAATAAATATACTTTACACATTTATATAATGTATACATAAATACTGCAAAACCTGCATCAATTATAAAAAATTTTTGGTATAACAAAAATGACAGTGTAAATCAAACATGGGTTTCTGAACGGAAGGTGGAGCCAAGGAAGTAAGCGAGGTAACTGACACAGCTGTCCACATACAAGGATTCAATGCCCATAAAATTAAAGTATAGAATTCAGAAGTCTTTAACAATGGTTTGTAGTTATTTTAATAGAATAGTTTAAATATAATTACATAGTAAACTGTCAGAATAGTTCCGATGAGTACTAAATAACTACATTCACACAAAAAGCTTTGCAAGGCCAGAGTAAATATAACGGCGCACAAATACTAAACAAAAATATGAACAAAACATTTTGTTTTTGCTCCCATTTCTCATGAGCTGAATCCAAAAATCTGAGATTTTTCTATGTACACAAAAGCCATTTTTCTCTAAAATAGTGTTTACATATTTGTATAAATCTTTGTTATTAGGCATGGCTTATGGTGGAGAAATTAACATTTAATTTACAGGCAACAGCTCTAGTGGACATTCCTGCAGTTAGCAAACTGTAGTCAGCAAACCAAATTAACGAAATGCACACGCCCAAAAAACTTGTGACATCTGTGGAATTGTGCTGTGTGATAAAACTATACACTTATTCTAGCCAGCCTAAGACACACCTGTGCAATAATCATGCTGTTTAATCTGCATCATGATATGCCATACCTGTGTGGTGGAGGAATTATCTCTGAGAGAATGTTCACTAACACAGATTTAGACATATACGTCAACAATACTTAAGAGCAAAAGGCCTTTGTGCACATAGAAAAAGTCTTCCGCCCAATTGGGGACAATCTGATACTTCTGATACTTTAATTTGCATTAGTTGACTTTTCTAAATGCACTAAAACAGTATAAATTTAATGGCGCCACTTTAGTTTACTTGTCTATTTTTTTTACACTGCTGATACTTATTTGTATTTTCTAAACCCTATCCACATACTAACTTGTCTTTTGGCAGAAGTACCTGAAGCTGAACAGCCCAACCTTGATTGCTGGGCATTAGTACTGCTAAGTCAGCTGTCATAAGTCATATGTCAGCTGGGGAGTCGCCTGGTGCTGTGTACAAAGCTGTAAGCTGGGGCAGTCGCCTGGTGCTGTGTACAAAGTTACCTACCTCTCCTGTGCTTACTTCACCAGTGTGTGTTTCAATGAGGGTTAAATGGGGAGGAAAAAATCCTCTCTGTGTAAGCACAGTAGGCAAAATAAATCACTTTATCACTAAAGCTCTATTATGGTGCTTGACTCACCCACCTGAAACACTGACTACTGCCTGGTTCCATGATGTTAAAACTGGTGAAAACTAACCACCATTTGTTGATCCTCCATCTAGGATTTTATGAGCATTTGAGTCTCCCAATCATGATTCTTGCATAGTACCTGTCAAATTCGCACCTGGTCCTGCTGCATGGCCACATGGGTTTGAAAGAGGCACTTAGAAAAGTGTCTATAGCTGCACTTGTTCTCATTTTCCGCATTTGGCACCAATAGCAGCCATTAAGGAGTTGCAGCATCAAATGTTTACTTTACAGTGGACTTGAATCAAAGGTCCAGACACACATATTCCAGTGTTTGTGTACCTCTGTGCCATGGTTCCCCATGCTCCATGTTTGTTGGTCAGGATGTTAAGGATCTTCTGTTTTAGCTGGTTGGCAGTTACATGGTCTCTATGCTTTGCTGCACTGATCAGGTGATCACACATCTTCTCTTCCTCTCGCCGATCTGCTGCGTACTGAGCACAGTTGGACTAAAAGAGGTAAAGGCATGGAAAATGTTACTCAATCACTCACACTTGTCTTCAACATTATTTCACAAAACATAGATTAGAGGATAAACAGTGTTTCCTTTAATGGTAAACAGACAATAATAATTTGTTTTCCTTACATTCATTGTTATTGTATATTGTATATGTATGAATAGATTATCAACTGCATTGCTGGAGTTTTCCAATATTCTGTTCACTCACTCGAGCTTTTAAAATGTACAGTGAGTAAATACACAAGGTGTTGCTTTTAATCAGAATTAGACTTTATTGGCCAAGTATGTTCACACATACAAGGAATTTGTATTTGGTTACAATAGCTCACAGTGCACAATAAGTGACAGATACACCCAAACTAGCATTCCTCCTACACACACACACGACACACCTACAAACATGACGATTGTGCAATTTGCAGATTGTATTTAAATAAAGTGCTAGTGCAATACTGTAATGGATGGTTGAATGGAAGAGAATGGAAGAAGAATGGTTGAGAGTGTTGAGAATGAGTCCAGAAGTAGTGTTTTAATGTTCAGCTGTTCATGAGTGTGATGACGTGTGGAAAAAAGCTTCTCCGTAATCTGGAGGTCTTGATCCTCAACTGACTGAACCGCCGGCCTGAGGGAAGATACTGGAACAGGTGATGTCCAGGGTTGATGGATCACGATGTTCTCTGCCCGCTTCCTAGTTCTGGCCATGTGCAGGTCTGGTAGGGAGGGTAGCCTTACACCGATGGTCCTCTCTGCAGACCTGATGATGCGCTGCAGTCTGTGGGTGTCATGTCTGGTGGCTGAACTGCCCCACACTGTGATGAATGCGGTGAGGACAGATTCTGTGGTGGCGGTGTAGAACTGCACCATCAGCTCCTTGGGCAGGTTGAACTGATGCAGGAAGTACAGCCTCTGCTGAGCCTTCTTGATGATGGTGCTGATGTTAGGGTCCCATTTCAAGTCCTTTGAGATTATTGTGCCCAGGAACTTGTAGGAATCCACAACCGTTACAGTAATGTTGAAGATGGTGAGTGCTGGAAGGGTTGGAAGGCTTCTCCTGAAGTCCACTCTCATCTCCACTGTTTGGCTGTGTTCAGCTCCAGGTTGTTGTGGTTTCTCCAGAGGACCACCTCCTCTACAAACCGTCTGTAGGCAGACTCATCACTGTCTTGGATGAGACCAATGACTGTCAGATCATCTGCAAACTTCAGGATTTTGACTGAGGGATCCGTGGAGGTACACTCGTTTGTGTACAGTGAGAAGAGCAGCGGGGAGAGAACACAGCCTTGTGGAGCTCCTGTGCTGATGGTCCTGGTACCTGACATTATTTTTCCCAGCCTCACTTGCTGCTCTCTGCCAGTGAGGAAGTTTGTAATCCACTGGCAGGTGGAATCTGGTACACTGAGGTGGGTCAGTTTGGAGTGTAGGTGTACGGTGATGATTGTATTAAAGGTAGAGCTAAAGTCCAAGAACAGAACTCTTGCATATGAGCATGGATGGTCAAGGTGCTGGAGGATGTGATGTAAATCCCATGTTATATAATATAATAACTAATGGGTTCAAGTTAACTTTGGAAGTTAACTTTGGAAATATTTACACAACTGAGATGTTACCTTTTGGAACTTTAGAAGCAAACTACAATTCTATGTACACAATACAAAATGTACACAATAAAAAAACAATCATACGTTGGCTGACCTCAAATTCAGCGTGCTTGTGGACATCCTCTGCTCTCTGCCGGTTGAGAATAAACTCCGCTTCATTGGCTACTCGGACAATATGGTCCTTCATAGCATGGCACAAAAGCCTAAGCACAACCCAAACAACAGACAAAACCAACTGCAGATAATGCCTTTTTAGATTGATAAGGTAATGTATGTCTTCCCTTAAGCATGCAAAGCCTAGTTATGCCTATTTTATATGTGTATGTATGTATATGATACAAGTTAACAGGTGTATATTTTAAAATGCTATCAGTGTTTTGTCAAATTTATATTATCTACATAATTTTCTAACTTGACCATGTGTTCTTACCTGCCCTCATTAATGAGTTCAATAAAAGCAAGACCTGCATTCTTCTGAATGGAGTTTTGCCACTCCTAAATCACAAAAAACAAAACATAGAGCAAATTCAGCTGTTTTGTAGATTTTTGAGTGGACCTCAGAATTGTTGAATCTCAGAAAACTGAAAATGTCTACAAAACCATCTTTAAAGAGCTTGGACTCAACCAATCAATAGATTATTATTACACTCCCTGTTGTGGAAAAACAATTACTAGAAACATTTTGTGGCAGTTATTGCCACAAAAAAAATCTACAAAATATAAGGGTTTGCAAACTTTCGAGCACCAGTGTATGTGCAAAGTGGAGAGACTAGAGAATTTATATAAAGACCTTGGTAATGTTCTGTAACATAACCGGAATATCGACAGACTGTCCAGCATGGCTAGTTGCCAGGCTTGTATCAGAAGAATAAAGGAGGGGCAGGAAGCACTTAGCTAAATCTGCTGATGATTTTAGAAGGACACATCAGAAGCTCTGGTGAACAGGCCTTCACATTGATCAATATGTTGGGTTCAGTTTCATCCCAAGAGTCCACAATAAAGGCGCAATATGGAGGCAGTGTAACCCTATCTGAGCTAATGGGAGCAGCAATGATGATGGGAAAAGGAGGGCAGAAAAGGAAAGACCAATGAACACAGCACAAATTGTAGCTTTTAACCAAGTATAAGATTAGTTGTAAAGAACTAAGATGCACTTGAATTGTTGCATTTATTTGTGAGCTATGGCTTTATGTGATCCGTGCCTATGGCTTAGACAAGCATGAAACTTTTGGATTTTGTGGAATTGTCTTTATATTTAACAGTATAGATCTGCTTAAAGAGCATATTTGGATAATAAATACTTACGGGAAGAAAATAAATGACAAAAGGTAAGAAAAATGTTTTTTTTTTCCATAAAACTCATGCAAAAATATTTTTATATTAATGCATAAAATCTGGTAAAACTATGTAAATTATTATGAAATTAACAGGGGGGGGGGGGGGGGGGGGGGGGGGGGGGGGGGGGGGGGGGGGGGGGGGGGGGGGGGGGGGGGGGGGGGGGGGGGGGGGGGGGGGGGGGGGGGGGGGGGTTTTTTTATTTTTTTTTTTTACTGTTTATTAAAATATAATGTACCAAGAACACACCTCGAGCAGTCAGGATTTTTATGAATTTCAATAGCATCTTTAGATGCACTTCTCAAAATGCAAGTACAGGGTTTCTGACAAAAAAACAAAACAAAACAACTTACTAATCAAGTGATGTATGATTGTGTGATGGAAGCTATTCCCAAATGTAACATCTAAGAGCTATTCACTTTCAGTTGTGAGGGCTGGATTTATTTAAACAAATGGAGCAAATGGGAGATGCAGAGAGTGCAACATACAGAAAGAGTGCCACACCTAAAAATATAACTCAGGACCAGATTTTTATGATGTGAACGCACAGACCACTGCATGACACTGCTGTTTGTATGAATATGCATATATGTATATTGTCAAAATGGACTGCCATAAACCACATTTTGTTTCAGCATTTGACAATGTTTGCAAATTAGGCAAACTTTTAGGTATGACTAAGATAATGTGTTCATTAATGTTCATTCTTTTACTAAAATCTAAGTATTATATAATTGACATTGGTTGACCCAAGCAGTTGGTAACAAGTCATGTTCAGCAGTTCTAAATATTAAAATCAAAAACAAAAATAAAATGCAATCAATAACCTTGCTTCTAGTTTAAAGAACTATTTCGGTTGGACTGCAAATAACATTGCTAAAAGTAGTGCTACCTCCACTTTGCATATGAAGCCTTAATTCATGTCAACTAAGCAAAGCAGCTCTGCTGTAAGTAAAGTATGAATTTAAACATGTGCACTTTTAAACATGTATGTTACATCATAAAAGAAAAATTTTGGAGCCAAGTGAATGAATGTTAATGGTAATCTTACTTGTGAACACAGTAACATCACCAATTCCACCACTGATGTACTGGACTTCATACACACCAGACCTACATGAGAAGAGGCAGGTCTTACTATACATACCATCGTAATCAACAATTTGCACATAAACTGCACAACTGCAACTGCACTGTCTGTTTACTTTTACAGTTTAAAACAGTATTTACATTATAACTAACAATAAAAATGATTGTTGTGCATTGACAACCACAACATAAAAGGAACAGGAAAGTGCACTTAAAATAAGGTGAGAGCACATTCATTGATGTTTCCTGCAACATTATCTAAAAATGAATTAATAAACAAAACTCTTTTGAATGGATAATTTGATGCAATCACACACTCTGTCCTGGTAATTAAATAGCCATTTATACTCACGTTTACAAAAAGCATTTTAAAATATTGTACTTTGATTTATTCCTTTTACAGAATTTTTAACTTGCTAAAGTAATTGTTAAAATGTGGACAAACACAAAAATATACTAGGAAAAATATGAAATATGACAAGCTAGCATGCATAATTGCTTTGGAAATTAGAGACAACAAAATAATCGAGAGGTGTACTGAAAGCAAACACTACCATTATACACTAGTTTTTGACTTATGGGCTACATTGGGATCCAGCACGATTCATCTGATTGTGGTCAAATTTTAGAAATTTAACCACAATCAGATGAATCTTGCTGGAATGTAAACAATTATAAATGACATGAAAAAACTATTGCATAAAAGGTTTGGATCCATAACAGGTAGCAAAATATGAACATCTAAGATGCAGTTTTTAGTATGTCCGGTATCCAGGGCCGATAATTATAAATAAACTACACTTTTTTCTTTAAATTCTTTAACTTTCTTTAAGTCCAAATAGGACTTATAAATTTCGGCATCAAAGTCATTCTTTTAAAACCTCTTCTTCAGTGAATGGATTGCTAGGTTTTGCTAGCAACTTTGGTATTTAACTCAAGTTTGTCGCTTTTTTTTTTTTTTTTTTGCTGAGTCTGTAAATTAGTCATTAACCACTGTTACTGCCCATTTTTAAGTTTATAGCATAGTTCCCGTCATGGTAAACTGACAACGGTTTTGTATTCTTTACAGTTTCTTATCGTAGACATACAGATGTTAGTCAGACTTCCATGAAGAAGATTTTATTGTCCACTTCTTATTAAACACTCTGTAAACACTGCTCACTTGCTCATTTTTACAAAAGGGCTAAAAAGGCAATGCGGAGAAGTAAAATATAACATAAAACACTGGATACGCAGGCATAGTATGGAAAAGGAATGAAAGTAAGGTGTATTTAATGTTGGTTACATTATTGCTGAAAGTACACATTTACAGATACATACCTGGCTTTACAGTATAGTCTATCTATACATGGGTTATATCAACAGACAATCTGGCTCATGGTCAGTCTCTCACGTGATGTCCCTGGTTTTAAAGGGCACACACTTTAAGGACGGAGCCGCGAAAGAAATATTAATTAACCATAATTAAAGTGCGTTATGTGCCCACCCTACACTAGACAATCACAGTGCTTCACCACTGATTTAAAATCACTTCCACTGAGCCAGTGGCCAATGAAGCTTACACGTGAAATAGATGACAAACAAAAACTAATTCCCCAGTCCAGGACTCTGCACTCCACAAGAAGCCACAGGCCAGCTGCCATTCATAGAGGCATAAGAGTCTGCAAATTGTTAAAAAGGAGGTCAATGTGTGAACAGGGAGTCAAATAATCCATTCCTGAGTTGAGTCTAAACATACATCTTTATGACTGTGCGATGGCAGCCAATCTCCAATGTAATAGCTAAGAGCTCATCCAGTCTTCAGTTGTGGGAGCTGGATTTATCTGAACAAGTGGAGCAAGTGGGCTGACAACCCTAACCACGCTGAATTATGCATACCAAAATCTGACATATACATGCAGAAAAGACAGGCTTTTTTTTTACTGAAAATTGTTACTTTAAAAAAAGTCAAATATCAGTTGTTACAAAGCTTGATTAAAAACAAATTTATGTATGCTTTTAATTATTACGATTTGGAAAACTAATGAAGTAATTCAAGTAAACACATTCTATCACTTACTTAAACAGTGTGTGAAAAATATTTGTGCAATACTGTTGTCTTTATGTGCATTTTCATAATAAAATTTTTAGTGTGACAGGTTCCAGTAATATTAACACAAAACAATATGTGCTTTAAACACTATTGTGGTGATTTAAAAACTGTGAATTCTTTATTCATTTTAACAAAAGTTTATTTGTCATTTTGTCAATATCACTTTGCACATCTGACAAAAAAACAAGCCTAAGAGTACAGTTAATATATACACTTTAATGTATAGCAAGTTATCTTTTTAAACAATTACACAAAATCACAAATTATGTTAAAAAAAAATTGGTCTTCTAACAATATGAAAAAATATTGTATTTATTATTAAAATATATATTTAAAAAAAAAGCTAAAAAAAAATACACCCTTTAAGAAAGTTATTTTTTAATAAAAAAATATGGCCAGTCCAAAAATGTGTATAAAAAACTTAGAGAAAACTGTTAAAATATATTATAAATTTGTAGAATCTACTCTTACACAATAAAAAAATATATTAATGCAACAGAGTAAAATTTACATTAATTGGTGTGCAAAAAATGTGAACCCTACATACAAAGATAAATCCATTTTTACTTTTTAATTTTTTTAAATATACGTTTTTCAATTTGACAGTTTTTGGTGCTCAGAAACACTTAAACTACTCAATTTTTTGTGTCATCCAGAACTGCATAGTTAAACTGTACTCAATTTATTCAATAAACCATCAATGTATTCAATAAACCATTAAAAACCATTAAAAAGTTTCAGTAATGTCACCACTATTGCATTTAATTTTGACTAAGATCAAGTATTTTTTTCTGTGGTCTGATTAATTAAAGTATTTAAGTATTTTTTAAGTCTTAAAATTTAAGAATTAAGGAAAAAGAATAGTGTTTTACAGTTTTAAATTAGTGAGGGTATCATTAATGCAAAACAATATATACAAGGCTTTGAAGCAATGTAGTTTGCTACCTAGACTACGTTAGTTTTAGGCAATAAAGCCAAACCATGTTTTTATTGGATTACATGAGCTCCACTACATAGTAAAAGAGCCTGGTACATTGTAAAAGGACAGTGTAAGAGTAGGGCTATAGACATGAAGAGTAAAGAAGATATAAGAGCCTAGAGTGCGCATTTAAGAGAAGGGGAATGAGGTTGGCAGGAGTGAAATAGACACAAATAAGAGAGAATGGCAGAAAGGTTTATTGGCACAGGGTTACAAGTACAGAGGTGAAAATAAGCATTTGATACAGTGCTAATTTAGCTAGTTTTACCACCTACAAAGATCAGATCAAATTCTTGACTAAGTTTGAACACACTGCAGTAGTGATTTTGAGCAGTCGCTGGGCAAAATTGAGCTTTAGCTCTCTTAAAAGATTTTAAATTGGGTTCAGGTCTGTAGACTTGCTAGGCCAGTCAGTCGAGGACCCAGTTGCATGTTATTCAGGTCATTTTCATACCTTTCATCTTCATCTTCAATACTCTTACTGCAGGAAGGAGCTTGTTGACCTCAATCTCGGGATACATGACCCTATCTGTCCTCCTTTTAATATGGTGCAGTCGTACCCTTTGCAGAAAAGCTCCCCCAAAGAATGATGTTTCCACCCCCATGCTTTACAGTTGAGATGGTGTTCTTGATGTTGTACTCATCAGAATCAAAATACTTTATTACTCGCCAGAGGAAATTGAAGTTGTCCCAGATTCCTCATTTTATAGTGTTATATACAAAGAACAATAAATAATTAACTAATAGTAATAATTTGTGCATCAACAATTAAAAAGCAGAAGATGCAATATTAACAAATTTAAGTTTAAGTATTACTAGTAATAAGATTAATGTTCAAAATACACAAATAAAATTTAGTTTGCACCTAATATAATATTGCACATATGAATAATTACTTTTGATATTGCACATATTAGTTATGGTATTACACATTGCGAGAGGAGTTATACAGTTTGTTGGCCACAGGTAGGAATGACCTCCTGTGGTGCTCTGTGGTGCAGAAATAAGTCTTGAGCTGAATGTGCTCCTGTGTCTTACCAGTGTGTCGTAGAGTGGATGGAAGTCATTGTTCATAATGGCCTTCATCTTAGACATCCTCCTCTCTGACACTGCCATCAGCAATTCCAGCTCCACACTACATCACTGGCTTTACGGATCAGGTTTTAAGGCTGTTGGCACCTGCAACCTTCAGCCTGCTGCCCCAGCATGTATCAGCATAAAGGCACTTACCAGCACAAACTCATAGAAGATCCAGGGCATAGTCCGACAAATGTTGAAGGACATCTGGCCTCTCAAAAAGTAGAAATGACTTTAGCCGTTCCTGTAGAGGGTTTTAATGTTTTCACCCAGTACAGTATATTGTAAATTTACACCTCCAGATAGTTGTAATCCTCCACAGTGTCCACAGCTACCCCACTGAAGGAAACAGGGGTTACCAGTGCCTTGTTCCACCTTGGGTCCACCACCAGCTCTTTTCATTTTGTTAACTGAGTTGCAGATGGTTTAGCCTGCACCATGTGACAAAGTAGCCCTTTGCTGATGTCATTAGGTCACAGCGTCTTTGGAAAAGGAACAATGCAGGATGTCTTCCACAACACATGAACCCGTTGGAGGCGAAGGCTCATGTTAATAACATCGTGCAATACTTCACAAAGATGGGTGGCACAGGGTTTAAGCATTCTGGGGAAGGACCCCTTAGGGTCTGCAGCCTTGTTTGTGTGAAGTCTCTTCAGCTGTCTTCTCACCTGGTCAGCAGTGAGGCTCAATGTCAAGGTAATTTGTGGTGGAGTGGTAAAGGTGTGAGCTGGGCTGTGATGGGAGGGGGCAGGCAATCAAATATTGGCGGTTGGGTGAGTGCAGTGGGCTGCAGGGGGCAGACAACAGTGGAGTCAGTATGGGGAGGGCAGAACCTGCAGTATCAAATCTGTTACCCATAGTTTGTTTGGGTAATACTTTAAAGTCTGGGTTAGGACATTAACACAGACATTAATGAAGTCCATAATGGACTCGATGAGCCTGTCAATGTCCTCTCTGTGCGACTCTCAGAGTACCGGCCAGTCTGTAATCTCAAAATACTCCTCCATCCCCTCACTGTCTGCATGGTCACAGGTTGACTTTTTATATTAGGTGCATAGCAGGGTCTGAGGTGTACCAAGTTGTGGTCAGATCTACATAGAGGGGTAAGAAAGGAGCAGGAGCAGCCTACAGGCCCAATGTTCTTTCCTCTCTAGTGGGACACCCCACATACTAAGTTTGGTAGTGCCTTGGCCATAGTGATGTGGTTGAAGTCACCTGAAACAGCAATGAATGCATTCGGGTGTTGAGTATGGACACATGCTATAGTTGAATAAATGCCAGCATCAGGTTTGTAAAAGGGGGAACAAACAGCCAATATTATTACACGTTGAACAATATGGTCTAAGTCCTATAGCCAGCAGCTCAATATCGGGACAAAAGACTTTTTCATTGATGGTTATGGGACCGCGGTGACACCAGTGGTTATTAACAAACACAGCCAGCTTACTGCTCTCCATGTTGCTCCAGTCAGTCTGAACAGCCTTAAAACCATCTATGGAAAAATTATCCTGAATGTCCTGGTGTATCCATCCTGTTGTATCCATCCTGGTGTATCCATCCTGGTGTATCCATCCTGGTGTATCCATCCTGGTGTATCCATCCTGGTGTACCCTTGCTTTAGTTGTGCACTGATTTGTTTCTCCTCTGCATCCTCTGTACGTCTGACTCCATTAATCTGCAGGAATGTTTGTTGTTTTGACCACTATGCCAACCGACTTGAGTCAGCTAATCCCAGGTGTAAACAAAGCGATGATGTTGCTGTGCAGCGATAAGTGAAAACAGCATTTTCATAGTGGAAAAATTAAGCAAAACTCTCTCTACAAGAATGTTTAGAGAGGGTACAGCTTCACTTATCTGCTTAAGTGGATAAAAAAGTTTTAAAAAGATAAAGATGTAGAAGAAGTAAAAAGTGAAAAACGATCAAGAGCAACCACAGCAGGCTGCATGCACATCCTTCTTTTTTTACTCCAAACATGGTGAGCGGAGATGATACCAAGTTCTATTTTGGTCTCATCTGACCAATGCCTTTTATCTCACCAAGCTGCTGGCCTATTGTACTACCTTATCCAAGCCTTGTGCAGATCTACGGTTTCGTCCCTGGTGTCCTTAGACAGCTCTTTTGCCCTGGACATGGTAGAGACGCTGGGGTATGATGGAGTGTGTAGACAGGTTTCTTTTATACTGACAATTAATACAGGTAATTAGAGCAGAATAGGAGGAAAAATCATATGTGATTTTCTGGATTTTTTTTAGATTCTGTCTCTTACAGTTATGTATCTACGATAAAAACAACAAACCTCTCCATTCTTTGTAGGCAGGAAAAATTTCAGAGTATCACAATTATTTACCTCACTATAGGTGAGTTTAAATACATGGGCTTGAGTATACAATGTAAATTAGAATGTAATAGAGAAATGAAGTTGAGTGAAACGGAGTGCAAGCAGTGGTGTGGATGGCACAGAGTAAACTGTGTTGGATGAGTATGTGCTAGAGTGCATGGGAAGGTTTACAGGACAGTAATAAGGCCTGCAGTGTTGCACGGGTTAGAGATAGCAGCACTGACCAATGGACATCTGATAACTACACAAACTATACACGGCTGGCGTACACTGTACACTGTCGTACACTCCAGAAAGAAGAGTCCACCACAGAGTCTTGGTCCTCAAGGTTTCTTTCTAAAAAACAACATAAAGGATTTTTTTTCTTTCACCGTAACTTCGGCTTGCTTTTTGGGGGTTTAAGCTCCCAACGCTGTGAAGCTGTTTTGTGACAAGGTACTAAAGCAAAATGTAATGCAAAAAGCTCAATACAAACTACTTACTTACTGAAAGTCATAAGAAGGAAATTGGAAATAGCAGAAATAAAGATGTTACTCTTTTAAGGAGTGATGAAGATGGACAGGATTAGGAACCCATATATTAGAGAAATGGTAGGGTGGGGATATTGATGCTGAGGATGCTGATGATGAAATTGCCAGGCTAGAGGAGGAAAGGTTTATGGATGATGGTTTAAAGATTGTTGTAGAGGTGATTGAGAAGGTTTCCCAGGACAATGCAAGATGAACAATAATGGTCTACTGTGACAATTTGTAATGTGAACAACTAAACTAAAAGAAGTTGTTAATAATTTCCCAGTATATTATAGGAGGTCATTTTTTTTTATAAAAGGAATTTGTTTGTTTTTGGTTTTAATTCAACTAGTTGTGGAATTTAACCTATAATATATCCAGACATCTGTTTAATCTTATTTAACAGAGCAATCAACAAAACAGTCCCGCACACAAAGTCAGACTAAACTTTTAGGCATTTAGAAACCTTTAGTACAACAGAGTGTAACTAAATAACACAAAATGCATACAAGTTGGGTGGCACGGTGGCTTAGTGGTTAGCACGTTCGCCTCTCAGCACTAGGGATTCCCTTTTCGAATCCCCTTCTGGGTGGAGTTTCCATGTTCTCCCCGTGTCCGTGTGGGTTTCCTCCGGGTTCTCCGGTTTCCTCCCACAGTCCAAAAACATGGATCAAGTCAATTGAGTTCTCCAAATTGCCCCATATAGAGTGTGTCTGTGTGTTTGTGAGTGTGTGCCCAGTGATGGATTGCCGTCCTGTCCTGGGTGTGTCTGCCCAGCGCCCGAGGCGTTCTCCCCTGGATGGGCATGGGGAGCCCCCCCCGCGACCCTAATATGGGATAAAGTGGAAGATAATGAATGAATGAATGCATACAAGTTGAGACATACTCTGAGACAGGTACTCGTGGATTTCAAAGAAGTGTAAAAAAAAAAAAAAAAAAAGCTGAAAAAATATTTAATGTAAAAAAAAAAAAATGAAAAAAAAGTTTTCTTATATTTATTTGCTAACCAATGCAGAGCAGTAAGCCATCATAATTTCCTTTGAACACGTAACAGAGATCTAGCTTGTGAATCACACACACACACACACACACACACACACACACACACACACACACACACACCGGCACGCACATACAACACAACACATAGAGACACACATACGGACATACTACAGAGACACAGAGACACTGGCTAGAGAGAAAAAGGAAAGACAATACAGCACCTGTACCTTCAATCAGCAACTCCTGTCCATGGCTACCCAGCAGTGTCCTGGACAGGAAAGGTGCAAAGTCCACAAAAATCTCTCTTAATAGTGGGGCCACTTTCTCCAGTGCACGTTCTAACTTAGTAGTTATGCTATAAAGAAGGGAGACAAAAGCAGGACCAGCATGTTAAAATGATAGACAAATAATATTCAAAATTAAGCACACACACACAATAAAGACAAACAATTATAACTTAACATCACAGCTTAATTATAATATTCATGGTTCTTGATTACAGTGTGGAAAAAGTATTTAGTCAGTCACCAATTGTGCAAGTTCTCACACTTAAAAAGATGAGAGAGGCCTGTAATTAACATCATAGGTAGACCTCAACTATGAGAGACAAAATGAGAAAAAAAATTCAGAAAAGCACCTTGTCTGATTTTTAAAGAATTTCTTTGCAAATAATGGTGGAAAATAAGTATTTGGTCAATAACAAAAGTTCATCTCAATACTTTGTTATATATCCTTTGTTTGAAATGACAGAGGTCAAACGTTTTATGTACTGTAAGTCTTCACAATGATGGCACACACCATTGCTGGTATGTTGGCCCATTCCTCCATGCAGATCTCCTCTAGAGCAGTGATGTTTTGGGGCTGTTGACGGGCAACACAGACTTTCAACTCCCTCCAAAGGTTTTCTATTGGGTTGAGATCTGGCTAGGCCTCTCCAGGACCTTGAAATGCTTCTCACGAAGCCACTCCTTTGTTGCCCTGGCACGGTGCTTGGGATCATTGTCATGCTTCATAGTTGTGATGGTGCTCACTCTCCTCCAAATACGACGAGTTGTGTTTGTACTAATCAGTTCTTATTTGGTTTCATCTGACCATAAGACATTCTCCCAATACTCTTCCTGAACTTCCAAATGCTCTCTAGCAAATTTCAGATGTGCCCGGTTATGTACTGGCTTAAGCAGGGGGACACGTCTGGCACTGCAAAATCTGAGTCCCTGATGGTGTAGTGTTTTACTGACTGTAGCCTTTGTAACGTTGGTCCCAGTATTTTGCAGGTCATTCACTAGGTCTCCCTGTGTAGTTCTGGGATTTTTGCTCACAGTTCTAGTGATCAATTTGACCCCACAGGCTGAGATTTTGCGTGGAGCCCCTGTTCGACGAAGATTAGCAGTCTAATATAGTCTTATTTATCTTCCATTTTCTGATTATTGCACCCCCAGCAGATTTCTTCACACCAACACTACTCTCCTATTGCAAATTTAGTCTTCCCAGCCTGGTGGAGGTCTACAATTTTATTTCTGGTGTCCTTTGACAGCTCTTTGATCTTCACCATAGTGGAGTTTGGAGTGTGACTGTTTGAGGTTGTGGGCAGGTGTCTTTTATACTGTTAACACGTTCAAACAGGTGCCAATGATACATGTAATGAGTGGAGGCCAGAGAAGCCTCTTAAAGAAGAAGTTACAGGTTTGTGACAGTCAGAAATCTTGCTTGTTTGTAGGTGACAAAATACTTATCTTCCACCTTTATTTGCAAATAAATTCTTTAAAAATTAAGACAATGTGATTTTCTGATTTTTTTTCTCATTTTCTCTCTTATGGCGGAGGTCTAACTGTGATGTCAATTGTCAGGCCTCTCTCATCTTTTTAAGTGGGAGAACTTTCACAATTAGTGACTGACTAAATACTTTTTCCCCACTGTAGTTCCACTGTTACAGGTGTGTTATATGAAAGATTTTACGACATAGAGGAAGACTGTATATAATGAAGAAATAATAAGTCTGGGGTGTAATAACTTGAGTTTAACCCCATCAAACACAATTGGAATTAATTGCAATTAAGACCTGTGGGCCAGGCCGGTCATCCAACATAAATTTCTGACGTCAGTAATGCTTCTGGATTAATAGACAAAACAATCCTATAGACACATTTTTTAAAAACACCTTTCCAGAAAGGTTGAGGCTATTAAAGCTAAAAATTTTTTAACTTTTTACTTTTTACTAATAATGTGTAATGTGTAGGTGTCCCAATACTTTTGTTTATATAGTGTATTTACATATAAAAAATGTCCAAAAGTCTGAGTCCACTAACCCACATCGTTTAACAATTAGTTTTAGCATAAATAAAGCCACAAAGTTTGTAATTTGAGGTTTTATATTGTTTCACATTCACAAATATTTAGGGACGTGATCAACATCTACATGGAGCTGCAAAAAAGCACTGCTATAGAGCCACAACAGAACTGCACAAAATTTATTTATGTCACATTTTATGTGTTTCAGTGCTGTTCATATAGGTCTCAGCAAACCTCTTCTTATTTGTCTTTGTGGACAGAGTGACGGACTAACTAGTGGAGCATGATCTGGTGCCATAAAAATTATTTAGAGCAAATCTATATTTTGTAAGTTGATAAGAGCATTTTTTCGAAAGCATAAACAAATAAACAAAAGGCAATAAAGGCTCTGAAAATATTGTGGAAACAAGACACTAAAACTAAAAAACATTAACAATAATACAAAGTAAAGGTTAGACAAAAAATATTGAAATATATAATAAATATAATAACACAGACTGTTATTAACTAGGAAAATAAATAAAGTAACAACATAAGCAAGCTACGGGTCGGCTATTAAGGCTACGTTAACTTTTTTTTTTTTTTTAGGATTTGAGCAAAGCCGTTGTTTTATGGCAGAAAAAGAAAGAAAAAAAAAACTTAAAATTGTTTTAAGTCCTTTCTTTCATGCCATCATTCAATATATGATCACTGCCTCAAAAGGTACCTGTTAAATATCTTTTCTTAAATGGCAGCAAGATGATCATTCACAAAAAAAAAACAGACTTTACATTATATTAAGTAGTATACATATGCTAGGATTATATAAATTACTGCAAAAGCAACAACAAGGATAAGTAATTAATAACCAAGCCATGTAAAAATTTGTATGTTTTTTTGGAATGAACAGTAATAAAGGACTATAGTAAAAGCTGCCAAATTAACTGTAAACTGCAATACAAAACCTAAAACACATGACAGATAATGAACAATTATTTAACAATTTCTATAGCAAATAATATTAACTTTTTAATTAAAAAATATTTTTTCCCTGTTATGCCATTACTTTGGTCAATAATACTCTCTTAGATTGTCATTCCATTTAAAAACACTAAACAGTGTTCATCAACTAACAGAGTCCTCTGTTATTGTTCTAAAAAAACTAATTGATTTTCCATTTTAAAAGCTTATGGTTGGTTTGTTAAAACAGTTAATAATCGATTTTGGTACGCACATAGTAGTAAAATAAAGCAAACAATGCTAGAACAAAAAAAAAACGGAAAACAGAAATTAAAAAATTAAGTATATCATAATTAAAGCCATTTGATCTGTAAAGTGTCATACAATAAGCAAATAAAACTTCAGATGAACGACACATGACTAAGTACACTGAATATTTTTAAATAGAAATGCAGCCAAAAAAAAAAAGACATGTGAAAAAAATACAAGTACACTGCTGGCTGAAGTTTGGCGAAAATCAGGTAATGCAAAAGTAAAATTGCCCAAAGCACACCACCAAATCTAACACAGAATGGCTAAATCATCACCACATTACCTGGCCAGGAGGGCCCGAACTTTGCATATGACTTATAGAGCAGACAGTAGAAGTGGCTTGAAAGCAGTGCTTTAAAAATAATGTTGTAGTCTGTAATATCCAAATAATAAAATGTACAGGTATTTAAATTGATTAGATGTAGTTACTGCTATAAAGTCACACAAAAGAAATTATCCTGTCCCACTTTTGAAAGAAAAAGAAGATATAAAAATATGAAAAGGTGATAAATGGACATAATAAAATAAGAGTGAAAAATAAGGCCTTCATGTTATCTTTATAAGTACAATTGTGTATTTTATTGGCATACAAATAGTGTATTTTATTTGCATGTATTTACTTTTTACTTTATGCAAATATTAATTTAAAGAGGAGAAGAATGGAAAAAACAACAGCTTTCAGTCAGCATCTACCTTTCTAGAAAACAAAAGTCAGGACAAAAAATAATGCATAGCAGAAACTGATTCAGAATATTTAATTTAGTCCATATCTGAGTCCATAACCAAAGAATTTCCATTCTTGAATAAAAATTATAATGGATGTAGCCTTTTGCACTAAAATTTGACAAAACAATTTCTAAAACATTTAAAGATGACAATTTTCAAATGTTATTCATTATATATATTTTAAGGATCAATAAGTTTACAAATTTATATTCATTTGTGCTGACACAGATGGGCTTATTAGTTGGAATTGTCAGTGTTTATGTCGGATCAGTTGTGCCTAATAAGCAAAAGCCATATTCATTTTCTTTACTCCAAAATATGGGATGTAACAAATTACCAAGGGATAAAATACCAAGTGATGAAATTTCTTTTTTTCCAATTTAAACATTTACTAATACATAGCAGGAGGTAAGGATTATTCTTTTTATGTAACAAAAACAGTTCTAGGTAATGGACTCTGATATTTAGGCTGCTGTTTATAAAAGAGAGAGGTTGGAACTAGGGTTGTAATTGGTGCTTCCTTGCCTAAGAAACTGTCCCTCGTCTCTTGGGGCTGTGTGGAATTCTGCCAGTGAGTTAAAGGATTTGAGCTCTGCAGGTGTCAACCCACTTTGCAGTGGACATGGGTCTACTTCACAAAAGGCACTGTAATACAAATGGGCACAAAATGGTTAGACACTAGTGACTAAATACTACCCATTAATGAAGTACAGCAAGGTCAGTTTGTACTAATTAAGTCTGAGGTTACCTGTAACTAAAGTGTGGCTTTTATAAATGCAAAGGAGTATAACAAGTTAAATTACAGTTTGAATATTGAATATAAAATGAATATTACTATAAACACATGCATATACTATATATATATATATATATATATATATATATATATATATATATATATATATATATTTATATATATATATATATATATATATTAAGCTTATGCAAATCTTATTTAATGCCTGATATTTAAAGGAATTGGACAATTGCAGACAAATTGTGTCAGGTCTGCCAGACTACTGCAAATGTCAATACACCCACAGTGTCTGAAAGCTATCTTTCAATACAAGAGAAATATAAATATGATCTATAGTGTCAGACCCAGACTCGGTATTATACAGCTACATAGTGCTGATAAAGCAGAAAAAAAGAAATCCAAAGAGTGGAAGTGTACTTAAGAAAAGATGAGAAATGTAGAGATTTACACCAAAACAGAGGGTATAATAGAGGAAAACAAAATTTATTTCTTCTTGGTTAGAATAATTTTGTTTTTTTTAGATTTAGAACTTTGCAAATCACTTTAATTGTATTTAGATCAAAATAATGGTTTTACAATTGTTTTATTTTAGTTACTATTATTATTATTATTATTATTACAGTATTATTTTAGTAATACTATATTTTTTAATGATTTTCTTGTGCAATAACTTTTGCTTGCTTTTTGAGAACAGCATCTGGCTGAAAGGGTACGAAAGGGTTAATCTTAATTTACAATTTACAATTTTTCAAAAAAGGTATATAAACTTAAGCTTTATTTAAATGACAAATCAATCAAAAATGATTTATAAGTTCTTTACTTAACAACTAAACTGTATATTTTGTCAAATTAAACAAACATAGGAAAACGATTCACACTAAAAATATTTTATTTAGTCTGAAAATAATCCATAGTATGCTATTTATTACATCGGGTCCACGTAAGGAACTGTGGTAAACCAGATATAGAGTGAATGCATCTTTTGAAGCAAAGGTTAGCCCTGTGTGGGCTGTCCAACATGCAGACTACTATAGTTTAAACTGCTAACAAACTTAATGCTGGTTCTCATAGAAAGGTATCAGGCGTATAGGGCTGTGAGAACTGGACCAGAGAACAATCGAAGAAAGTGACAGGTCTAATCACAATTTTTTTATATCACGCAGGAGGCCAGGTGTGCTGATTACCTGGGGAACATAGCATTGCTGGCAGAGCAGCATTTAGCTTGAACCATGGTGCAACCTACAGGAATTGAAATATATCCTGCTAACATTTTGGAGCCAGATATCAAAGAACCTTTCAAAGGGTCCATGAGAGGTTCATGCCTCAATGGGTCATGGCTGTTTTAATTGCAAAAGAAGTAAAAACACTATCAAAAAGTGGTCATAATGTTATACCCAAATGTTGCATATTTCAGAAATACAGCATCATGTGATGAATTTAAACAGCTTGCATTGTAATTGGTTTGCTTTCAAATCCACAAATTCCATCCTGATCATGGATCAGATACTTACAAGTTTCATGTCACTTTGCTGCCTTTTATTATTTTCTTTGTGTATAAATAAACATGCATTTTTATACATCACAATGGTTACAAGAACCTTGCCTCTGAACTATGCAATTGTGATCTTATTAGACATATGGTGAGGTGGAATGGTAAGGAGGTTATGAGTTAAATCAGTCAAACTGTAAAATGAAATAAAAGTCATGCAGCATTGCATTTGGACCGGAGCGCTTCCACACACACAACCAACAGTAACAGTGACTACTAATGAAGGAAGGAACAGAGATCTAACCTCTGGCATTAAAGCAGCTTTCACACTTAACTGAACCATTGAACTACAAACTACCAATAAATTACAAAGCCTTACATTCAATAATTACAACAGTAAAAACTGTTTAAAACATTTTTATAAGTAACCAAACATGTAAAAGTAGAACTAACTGATATTGTTTTACAGTCTATTTTAATAAAACTTATAAACTATTTTTATAGTTCCAGTTCTAAAATAAGTTCTTTTACAACTACAACAAACATTGGACTACAGTCTGTAATCGCACAACTACAAAGTCCATCATTATGATAGGAGGAACTGATAAAATAGACAATAAGGGGATCAGAAAGGAGCTGCTTCCAAACTTTTGACAGGATCTGTGCCTATTGTCTACTTACTTACTTACAGTGTCTACGTAAGTAGGCACACTTTATATTAATTCAGATTAGTATATAGTGTATATAAGCAAACCTTAAACTATCTATTAAATAATCAATATTAGTCATTTTGTCATTTGTCTAGAAAAATGTAATTTACTGTATTTTGCACTTTTTAAAAGAATGTGAGATAATATGATGAAAATAATATGAGAAAAACAAACGTAAAAATTTAAACGTAAAAATAAGTAAAATAATTTTAAGTGGACAAAAAGTCCATAAACAGTGTAAAGTAATCTGTATGCAAGATATTTATTTAGGGCAGATATACAATTAATTAATTTACCAGTTGACTTTAGTCAACTAGTAAAGCAGTTTTAATTCTGAGAAAGCAGTTATTATACCTAAAATGTGAGTGTATTTAACAACAAGGATAATAATAAATTAGCTCTGATCATGTACACCATTTAATGTGTTTAAAATACCTGTTAACTCTTAATATGATTTTTTTTGCAACAGTGTTGATGGTCAGATTATAATTTAACTTAACTAACTTAACTAATTAAACATCATTATTAAAAAGGATTATCAAACTGTGTTCTGTAAGCACCTTTACCAGCAGCTAAACAAATCAAGTTTTTCATGCCACCTGTGAGTTATGCGAAAGATATAGTATATTCATTATGACAAAATAAAAGACTTGTAAAAGACATGAAATGAAGGTTTTAAACAAGAAGATTATGCAGTCATATTATTTAAGGCAGAAGACAAAATCTCTGTGTTCACTGGCCAAAAGGCCGGGCGGTGTTGTTATGCAATGCTTTTTTGAGGTATACAGTGGAATAAATGCTATGAAATAGATGATGAATTTAACAAACCATTTGAGTTCATAATATGACCAATAATAAACTTGCAAGAAGAGTTAGCCGCAGGTGTGAAAAGTGTTGGTAAACCATAAAATGTACCTCATGTTTTCCACTGTGTCCTCAGGCATTGGGGCCACAGTCTGCACAGCAGGTAGGTTTTTACTTGTGGCACCATTTACAAAGCTAGAGGAAGAGGCTAAGGAGGAGGAGGCTGAGTCTGTGGCACCTGGAAAAGCACCGGGAACATTTAATTATCCCTGCCCTTAGTTTAAACACATTTTTAAACATAACTTTTTTTTTTTTTTTTTACAAAATTCTTTCAACAATATATGGCAAACATATGTGTATGAGCCCTTAGAATATTAGCTGCCCAATTTCTCTAACAAGATTTAAACAACTGGTTAATTCTGTCTAAATGCACACACCTTAACATTCCCACAATATTTTACCGTGTTTGAATCTGAGCAATTCTTAAATGCATGTTCTTAAGCCATCAAAACAAAAATACATAAATGAAATACATTTTTATAATTAACTCTGCTTGAAGATTATGCAGCTGAAAATTATTACCACAAGATCACTTTGGATGACTTTCATACTGTCTTCTTGTATTAAGTCATACACTAACACAAACTTTCATGATGATGTGAAGGGTCTATTATAGTACATTATGATCATATGTTCTGCTGGAATGTAAGCAAAAATTGTAATTCAGAGGTTCCAGCAATGTAAAAGAACGATGTACATGAAGAAAACATATCAGGTTTTGAATAAACGCAGAACTTGATAGACGTGTTTTTTTAAAACACTATTAATTTTTCTTAAGATCAGGAGTGTCAAATATTGGAATAGCTATGATTTGTTATAATTGCTGTCATAACTATAAGCTTGAGCACTTTTTTAAAAACTGAAAATGTTATCAGTGGCTAACCTAAAAAAAATTGCACAAACTCCTAGGCAAACATTGTTTCACAAAAAAGTGATCAGTGGCAGTTATTGTTGACCAGATGACAGTGTTATCAGTACTGTGTTTGGACATCCGTTGCTGATCCTAATGTATAATTTTATTAGCATATATCAGCATACCTGTGGTGTTAATCATGCTCTTAGGTGTGGCACTGGCAGCAGCAAAGATGTTTGGTGTGCTGCCAGAAGAGAGTACGGTGCTGCTGGTGGGTGTGCCAACAGTGTTCACAGCAAAACTGCCTGGGGATGGCTTCTTTACCGGTACCACTACACTCCTGTGGGTGTCAAAATTTCTGTTATTGTTAAAATATTGTAAGACTAATAAGCAAACAATGTGGGCAACATTCATGTTATGATTTATATTACATTGTCACGGTGTGGAGTTTACAACATATTGCATCATTATAAAGGTACTAATGTTTAAATACAAAATAGACATATAATAAAACATAGACATATAACATAACTATAAAATAATTTTTTTTAAAGAATGAAATTTAGAAGAGTGTAATAAACATTAGTCAAAACCATTTTCAATCGTTTTTGAAAAATCACTGAGCATGGATAAACAAGATCTAAATAAATTTAAAATAGATTTAAACATGCTAGGTATTAAAAAGAAAACACAGAATACACTATATATGTGCCCTTGTTGTAAGTGAACGTTTGCACTCAATCCCTCGTTCCTTGAAATCTATGAGCTTACTAACATGAAGGCTCCAACCCATCATCCAAAAAATTGACCTTAACTTAACCATGAGGTTTGCTGTCTTTTACTGATGTTAAGACACTTGATTTTTACACCAAATTAATGAGCAATAATCAGGACATTAAGATTAAGAAAAGACGATTCATGCAGATAAAATCATGATGAGCAAGGTTTCTGCCAGACAAGTTCATCAGATTAAGAGAGCAGCTGCTAAAATACCATTGCAGACCATTTCTCAAGTGCACACAAATCCCAAAGAGTAGGATACTCCAAAGGCTGGAATGGTGCATAAACCTAACAAACCCCTAATCAGGGCTCACGAAAAGAAACAATTACAGTAGACCCAGGCATACATGTGGACTAATGTTCAATCTTGTTGCTGTTGAGCATCGTGCAAAACTGTAAGGTTCAGATAGATGGAGTAGTGGATTGTTGGTGGGTGGCCACCGTATCCCAACAAGGCTATGCATTACAGAATAATTTGTAATAGTGTAGTTTAAAGAATATACTATTATCATTGGGAGTTTTTTTTTTCAATTAAACATGATTTATACTCGGCTAATGACTGGCTGTCATTTGCAATGACTATTTGCATACTAATTTGTAAAACAGTGTATGTGTTTCATGTAGTTCAGGTTTATTGTATGTTTTTTCTCTTTTTTTTCCCTAAAATAGGTTAACAATATGCAGTCAGTTAATGTATTATATGTTGTGTTTGTCAGTCTTTGGCTTAAGCAAAAAAATTCTTGCTTTTCTTTACCTGTCAAATGAATGGAACTGCATTGGCAGCATGGCCGCCGTCTCTCTCTTCAGGGCTGGGTCAGGGTGGTAAGGCTGAGGTTCTGGACCAGCCTCTATGCCTTCTACTGGTGCTGCTACCAGGCTTTTGAGAATCTCTTTAACATTGATGCCCTTGTTAGCTTGGCTGATGCTGCATATGGAAGCGGTCGGCTTAAGATTGTCAATACCAGGTGGAGACTCCAGCAGGGACTCATGAGATCGGCGAACCTCATTGGAAAGTGTGCAGAGCAATTCACTCATGGTATCTGGACCACTGCCAATGCTTGGGACCACACCTCCTAGATCAGAGCCATTGTAAGCACTGCCCACTTGCTCATCCCCAATGCCAGAGTCAGTGTGGGGCAATGAGGACTCCAGGGGTATATCCTCCAGTGGGCGCTCAGCTCTCCCAATATCTGAGAATAAGGATGGGTTT
Organism: Corydoras maculifer; assembly: GCA_019802435.1. Classification (NCBI taxonomy): domain Eukaryota; kingdom Metazoa; phylum Chordata; class Actinopteri; order Siluriformes; family Callichthyidae; genus Corydoras; species Corydoras maculifer. The sequence continues at coordinate 450,017 of JAFMOD010000246.1, forward strand.
TCTATATCCATATAAAAAGAAAAACAAACAAAATACATATACACTAATGCAAAAGAGAATATAGAGACATTAAGAAGTATGATAGACTTTCTTCCAGACTTTCTTCCAGTCCTACTAGGGGAAATGGGAGATATATGGTCTATGTAAGGTGCATTTTGTCGTATAGTTCCTGCATTGTGCAGTAAAATAAACTATTTTGCAGATTGAATAATCAGTTAGGAGAGCAATGTTTCCATCCTTTCTAAAACTAATACAACTAAAATACTTTTGCAACTTTTACCCACAACAAAAACAATAAGAGAACTGCGACTAACAAAGTTGACTAACATCTGAAACCTCTAAGCAGAGACTGGACTGGACACACTTATTACATTTTGGATTTTTTTTTGTTTCATTCAATGTTTTTTGAACATGTTTCAAAATGTGGCAAAATTATTTTGACATATTTAAAGGCTAAGCACCCCCTAAGGGACCTGCCCGAAGATTTCACATACACACTCTGTAATGACAGCGAAAGGTGCAGAAAGACGAATCCATTGGCGATTGCAGCCTTTATAAGCTGTAACATCTTATGCTGCGGTGAGAGAAAGGCAAAGAACAACAGGTGTGGACTTTTGGAGAAATATGTAGGATGAACAGTCATCGTGTGAATCCCGTTTTTGTTTGTTGTGGAAGTCTTCTGGCATGAAGTGTGCAATATGAATAACTGAGTTGTTTATACCCAAGTTGTGGTAGTCTTCTGGCATGAAGTGTGCAATATAAATAATTGAGTGGAACGTTTCTTTCCAATGTGTTCTTTTAAAGTTATTTTGTTCATTTTTTTCAATGCTTTGTGATCTTTGGTCCATTTGTGTACGGAGGTTCTCCTGTACATTAAATTACTGCAGCTGAAAACAACACACCTTTTTACATTCTGAAAGCATCTTTAGTTCATCTGGTTCAACATTTTGGGTTGTTGTTTACCATCTATGTCAGGTATGACATATATACAAATGTCACAGACTACAGCTAAGATGGCAGGCATGGCTAAAATTTAAGTGTTTAATGCCATATTACTTGAATTTGTATAAAAAATTTAAACATTAATAATCACAGGTTAGAAAGTAAACTTAAGTTGTATTTATGTTTTTTACAATTTCATATTACCTGATGTGTAGCCTTTTAATTTATCCATGATTCCTTGCATGAAATAAATAGGCCCAAAACCACGCACCATTATTTAATGTTTTCGCAATATACTGTGGCTTGAATTCAATGCTCATGGGTCACCTGTCAGATACACTTGCTGCAGCTTCTGTATTGCTTTAAAATGAGATTCTGCTGCTAATTTGACATAATTAAGCATTATTTGATTGTAACAGTACTCACTGTTAAATTCAGATCCTCTTTATAGAGATGATGACTGGCTGAGCCTTTGCCAGTTTGGCAATTCTTTAATCCATTTACACAGTAGTCCCTGCTTCCTTCACATCTCTAGCACCATCACGCTGAGCACTGAGCTATGTGCTAAGACCACTCAGTACTGTGCCACAACTGTGCACAGCACTCAGGACTGCACACAGCTTAAATCACATCATTAAGCTTGCGGAGAACACGACTGGGGTATGTGTCACCAGCGAGAATGATGGACTTTGATGGTTTTAAACCAACAACTCGTCTTTAACAGTTTCTACCAAAGGCCCTCTTATTTTTTTAACTGGACCAAAGAGCTGCTGATAGCTGCACCATATTCCTCCCAATACTTCAACTAAAAGTGGCACTGCAATCCTGACGGCATTGACTTCATTGCCCTCCACCCGTGAATTTCCTTATTTACTACAATTATTTTCAATAATTTGTTAAACACATTGTCTTGCTTTTTTGCAAATTTGTCCTGAGGTCATTGCATGTGCAGCATAACAATAAATAACAATGAATAACAGCAGTTAATATTGACATGTGTAGATTATTGTTCTATGTATCACATTGGTCCTCAGAAACGCAAATTCAATTCCCTGTCCACTGCCCACAAATGTACATGTTTGAAATGACAATTAAAATACCAGATACTTGATCATCCAATGGTTGATTGTAATACCATCACTCCTGCTTTTTAGGTGTTGCTGCTGCATTTATTTAATGCAAAATTGTTGATAAACTGGTCTTCCAGTCTTCATTCATAACCCACCCCCCCATTACATACCCGTTTTAATTTCCAGTCATAGTGTGAATCTAGCTTTCCATATCCCATAGTTGTGGTAGTCCTCTGGCATGAAGTGTGTAATATAAATAACCGAGTTGATGGTTCTTTCCAACTAGACATATTGTGTTGTTTTATTTGATGCTTTGTGATCTTTGGGCCATTTGTGTACAGAAGTACTCCTGTACTGCATTACTGCAGCTGAAAATGACAACTTTTTACATTTTGAAAGCATCTTCAGTTCATCTGGTTCAACTTTTTGGGTTTGACATAGAGTAGTCCTTTTTATTTAAAGTAAACCCTGAAGTAATCAGCTCATTGTTTATATAATAATCTTTATTTTATTATTTCATATAATGTATTGTATATTACGCATTGATAAGAATGTGGTCACATTCGTATCAACGCATGATATATGTATGAATTAGTCAATATGATATATATATAGTCAATGTCACGGCTGAGCAAACAGCTCAGCCAATCAGATTTAAGAAACAGAACTACCTGTTTTATAAATGTCAATAATAAATGTAAATATTCATGTGTTCTAATACTTTTGGCCAGTAGTGTATGTACATGTAAATACATTGAATAGTTAAAAAAAAACTATTAATTAAAAACATTATTATTTTATGTATATATAAAGCTCTTACAAATAGAAACACTACATAGAAAAGACTACAAATTAATTAAAGTTTTTCTTGCAAAACTAAATTTGTTTTTATTTAAATATTTTGTGAAAAAGAGCTATTTTTATTGTAAGGCCAGTTTCATTGGCAAAAGAAGAGAAAAAACAAGAACAAAACAAAATAAACTGGGAAGATCATCAATTAATTTGGTATATTAAACATCTGGGGCCAAACTTTAATTAGTGCACTACTAAATAAGAACAGCATTAATGTGTAGAGAAAAAAAAGTTTTGCTGAGTAATATGTGATTCTATAATTTTAAAATATTACCTGTGCTAGTTGGAGAATTGATTTCTTGCCGCATGCTTCTCTCTGATAGGCTGCTAGATCTGACAATCTCCCGCTGTGGCTCAAGGATGTCCCGGTATTTAGACACCATAAGAACAGAAATAAAGTAGACTACAGCTAAAGCCAGAAACTGAGCCTGCTTGCTATCATCCTACAAATACACACAAAAGAAAAACAGTCATCCAACAATGTGCAATAATCTTTGACCCATGCACATGCCATGTTGCGAAGTTCTTGCATTCTGCCAACAGTTGTAATAATAACAACAGTGCTTGTGAATATATTTTCATGTGAATGGCCATGGTTTTCCTCAAAATAAGGTATTTTTAGCAAAATTGTTGGTGTATCTTGGCAACAAAAAAAACACAGGTGTGCCACTGGCTAAAAACAACGAGGCAGAAGTCAACAGTCTCCCTCAGGATGTCAAACTCATGGACCAGCGCAAGTCCAGGCGGCAGGGTTGAAATAGCAATATGCCAAAGTCAGACCGCACCCATACATTGCCTTAAAGAAAATGGCAAGTTTAACGCTGTTTGGGTTATATTTCAGACCCAAAATACACCCATGAATAATTAAAAAAAACAGTACATGCCAATACAATTTTGTTCAACACAATATAAAGACAAGCTAAGGTAAGATCATTATTTTTCACACCATAGGGGAAATTAGCAAGTAATGTAAGATAGATGGGTAAAACATGATTTTTTTCATGGTGTTTGACATAAATTGGTTATCTTAAATACATCCATGCTTACAAAGGCTAAGCCTTTGGTGGATATTACTTTTATACTTTAATAACATGACCAGTTAAACTGCTTATTGTGGATCTTTCCAGAATAATATTATAACTATTACTACATTTTGTCTTTTTGCCCCATCCTTTTCTTTTTTTAAGGGGCTTGAAGGAATAATTGATTTTATTCTTATATTTAAGAAATAGAATTAACTGTCACTTTGAAAAGCTAATATTTTGTCTTTTTTGTATGTTTAAAAAAGTGTATGATTATTTGTGCATTAATCATACATGTGTGAGGTGTTTTTTTTTAATATTCAATGAATGTGGGTTACAATATATAACATTTAAACTACTTTTTCTGGTGCTTTGTGTATGCTAACTCTAAAAATCCTTACAAGGTTTAAAAAAAAAGACAGAATAAGGAAATGACCAAATGCTAAATGCAAATTTGTATACATTTTTTTGATGATAAGTAAAATGCACTTTATGATTTCTGTTTTTTAGAGAGAAACCACATGAACATTTATTAATTCAAACACATTTCAATGAGCTTAGAACACAGAACCTATATTTCAATATAAATATTTAATGTATGACGGTGTCCTGTATGTTACTAATACATAAAAAATATTTTACACTTGATTATTCACTTCCAGCGATAGATTAGCGCCCTGTCGTAGGTGTATCTAGCCAGCGCCCGAAACGTTCTCCCCTGATTGGGCATGGGGAACCCAGTAGAGGATAAAGCGGAAGATAATGGATGGATGGATATATATATATATATATATATATATATATATATATATATATATATATTAATTCATTCATCTTCTGCTATATCCTATATTAGGGTCGCGGGGGGGTTCCCCATGCCCATCCAGGGGAGAACGTTTCGGGCGCTGGGCAGATACACCCAGGACAGGGTGCCAATCCATCGCTGGGCACACACTCACACACACAGACACAAACACACTGTACATGGGGCAATTTGGAGAACTCAATTGACTTGATCCATGTTTTTGGACTGTGGGAGGAAACCAGAGAACCCGGAGGAAACCCACGCGGACACGGGGAGAACATGGAAACTCCACCCAGATGGGGATTCGAACCGGGAATCCCTAGTGCTGAGAGGTGAATGTGCTAACCACTAAGCCACCGTGCCACCCATATATATACTGTATATATGTGTGAGTGTGTGTGTGTGTGTGTGCATACACCTGCAAACATTAATTTATTAACAATGCAAACAAATATTTATTAATGTGTCATTCATTACTCTCACCACATCTCTGAAGACCACAGCTCGCAGACGGTTTATGTCCACATCCTGGAGCAATCTGTCAGGGTCCTTAATAGGTGAGAGGTTACGAGGGACATTCGTTATGGCATTCTGCAATTAAAGAAAACATACAATAGGAGAGTGCCTCAAGTCCACTGTTGCACAAATAGACACACACAAACACTTTTATTCACTTTTAGGAGACTTAACCAACCTAAAAATAAATTCTACTAACCTTATCCTATCTCTAACTACACATTACTATAACCTTAAAATATGTGCTTTGTTTTGTTTATTTACACACAAGTACCCACTCTATGATTCTGAAAACAGATAAAGCATTAAAAACAAAATTCTAGAATTAGAGGTAATATAAGTTGATAGACAGATGTACACAGCATTCAGTGTATGCATGTGGGCTTTTGGGCAGGAGTCACCTTGCTGGTGGGAACTGCACTCTGCAGATTCTCCTGGTTCTTGTTGATAGGCAGGGTGATCTTGCTGCCTCGGTCTCTCTGTCTTTGGCGACACTCAAGACAGTTTCGCACAGCCACACAACACACTGCAATAAAATTAGGACTGATGAGAAAAAAATGTGTCCAAGCCATTCTTAGACTTTGCAGAAGAGAATTAAATAAGTTTATGCCCAAAATCATGCATTTAAATACATTTAGGCCAACAGCGGTTTTAGAAACTGGTTCATAGAAGGCCAAGTTAAACTAGGTCACCTGCCAGTTGTGCAGAAACTGTTGAACTTAATTAGACTCTGAACCATAGAACCATAAGTTTAGAACTACCGACCTTAGATCAGAAGTGTCTCTTAAACATTATAACTACAGAACAGCAACTTTACTATTTAAGAAGCTTCTTGTTCACACATGTTTACCTATAAAAATAACTAGTTTTACTATAAAATAATAGCAACACAGATCTTGCCTGCCACAAAACTTGTCATGATTTAGTGCTACATTAATACAAATTCTTATTATGAAGCTATATAATATTTAAGCAAGCAGACAAGTGAATGTCTTTTAAATATGGACTATGATATAACTAGTTAATCATGCACTATTAGCTTGTGCAGATTTGGCCTCCATCGTACAGCATTGAACTACTAAACACTTAAAATTATCAATTTACCATAAAATATAAAATACAAAAAATGTATTTCATGGTAATAAAATTATTTAATATAGTTAAAAGCTTATGTAGTTCAGCTGACAAAATTACAACAAACAGTTTCATTATATACAAGGCTCCAGATTGTTTCAGTCTGCAAGCCAGAAACAATTAACATTTTTGTTGTTCTGAATTAGAAGCATTCATTTAAAATTCAACAAGATCAGACTACAATGCTCCTAGGTAGTGGTGCTACAAGTTTAATACTAAACGTGATCTAGTTAATTAAAAGTCCTATGCTAATGTTTTAAAGAGCAGGGGAGCCTAGGACTGTTTATTATACAGTAACTGCATTTCATAAAAAAAATAAAAATAAAATGGAAGTAAATTTTTCACTGGCAACATAGATGAAATATGATGTTCTACGATTATAGACTGCAGTCAATTTAATTTAAAATACATTAAAGGCCCTCATCTGTTTTAGAATAAGTGTCCCTTGGGGCACATAAATTAATACATTAAAAAGGAGATTGTGAGCCACCACCAATCATCAGTGTCTGACCTATCAAATGCTCTTTTGAAGAAATGAGCAAGAATTCCAATAGACACACTAAATTCAGTCCAACACCATTCAATAAGACTGGAAGCTGTTACAGCTGGGGTGGTTGGAGTGAAGTGGTGGTGAGCTCAAAATGAGCAGTCATAAAAGCTCCTCTAGATATATTTTGTCAACAAGTCATATCCACCAACTATTTAAATGCACTTTGTAGATCTACATTTACACAAGGTGAACCTTATAAAGTGGTCAGTGTACATAAATGTAGATTTTTACGCACTCCAAATTATACATAATGGCATGTTACAGAACCCTACATGACAATCAGGCAACATTTATTTGTGGTTTGACACACTGGACTTTTGTACCAGAGTTAAACAGTTTATTGTATGTATGTCAGTGGACAGCATGTGGCTTAGCACGTTCGCTTCTCAGCTCTAGGAATTCCGGGTTCGAATAGACATCTGGGTGGAGTTTCCATGTTCTCTCCGTGTCCGCATGGGTTTCCTCCGGGTTCTCCGGTTTCCTCCCACAGTCCAAAGACATGTTATCAAGTCAATTGAGTTGTCCAAATTGCCCGATATAGTGTGTTTAAATGAGTGAGTGTGTGCCCAGCGATAGATTGGCACCCAGTCCTGGGTGTATCTGCCCAGCACCTGAGACGTTCTCCCCATGGATGGGCATGGGGAACCCCACTGCAACCCTAATAGAGGATAAAGCGGAAGATAATGGATGGATGGATGGATGTAAGTAGGTAAAAAATAATTAAGGCTTCAGTCATAGGCCTTCAGAAATGAAAGTAGAATAAAAAACAAAAACATTGGCAGAAAAAATATTGTTCAACTGAACATGACATAACATTATTTTTTTCTTTCTCATTCTTTTACTCTCTTACTTTCTCATTCACACACGCATACACACACCTAGCCGCAGACACTGGCGCATAAGGCCCCCAGAGGACATATTCTTCTCTGCTTCTATCTCACTGAAGTTGAGGGAGCTGGCAAACACCAGCACATCTACCATGGCCATCAGTCTGCTGAGGAAAGTCACAGCTGTCTCAGACGACATGCCCTGAGTGGTTTCCACATTCTCCAATTCCACCTGAAAAATGCACAGACAATTTTATACACAAAACTATGTGTATATGTAACTTAGCATAACTAAGGTATTATAAATAACAACTTTATTAATTAATTAATACTGTACACACACATACACAGACACACACATCCCAATGAGTACAGGTACTGATCATATATACAAACATGAACATGTAGGATACGCAGCAGCCAGGCCAAAACACACATATACATGCACACGCACTTATTTGAAAAGCATGTATGTGTTCATTGGAAGCTGTTGGGATGGGTAAGCAGGCGGGTTAGGAATGATCTTTCATGGTCTAAATCCACAGTGTGCAGAGTGAACAGTTGCAGTGCCTTAGTGTCTCTTTTAATCATCAACAAGTTTAGCTTTTAAAACTGCTGTATTCAGATTTTTAAAAGAGAGCTAGTGATTACAGGAAAGAACATTAAAATATATTGTACAGACAAAATAATAGTATTTAAAATAATGCATCACACTAAAAAATACCAGAATTAGAAAACCTTATCTATTCAATAACCTAAGATTTATTGCATTCATCCGGCAAATCAAATAAAAAAATATGTTTACTGTGTTCAACAATTAATTTTAACACATTTATTAAACCAAAGAGCAGGTTTGATTTTTTTTTTTTTACTATAGAGACTAATTAAATTTGCAACAATGTAAAAAAAAAATAAGCGTATGTTTTAGATATGGCTAGAAAGAGTAAGCAAACAAGCTCAACAGGTCAATAACGTTTTATATATTCTCTAAAATAAGAACACTTTGCTAATAAGCAAGCTGGATGGTTATTCATTTATTTATTCATTCATTATCTTCTGCTTAATCCTCTACTAGGGTTTCGGGGGGGGGGGGGGGCACACGTTGGGCACACTCGCTCACACAGACACACAGAGCATTCAGGAAGAACATGGAAAATCCACTCGAATTGGTAAATCGAGCGTAGAATTCCCAGCGCTGGTTGTTCGTGCTAACTGAGCCACTAGTAATTTTTCTAAAAAAAAATCTAAAAATCAATTGGATACAAAAAATGTTTTAACACCCAACCAACATTTAACGTTATAATGCTGTAGATGTAGATAAAAGAATTTAAAGTTAACAATTATGAGTTCAATCTGCCAGATACCTTTTTCTTGTTCATAAAAGCCAAAACATTTGATGATGATTAAAATACTACAAATTGTATAGCTCCTTATCATAAGATTTAAGCCCCACATTCTACCCACCTCTCCCCCTGATGAAGAGTTGCCTGACACATGCTTCACATCACTGTTCTTTGCTCCTGTCTGAATGCATGTTTTGTTCTGTTTCTTTATCAACCCCGAAACACACACACACACACACACACACACACACACACAAAGCAGACTCAGCATACAGAGACAAACTCCACATGCTTAAATTTATATCTAATTTTATAACAGATATCCAAAAAAATCTCAGATAAATGTTTGATTTTAAACTGCTGAATAATGATGTCAAAGCACAAAATCAAACAGTGAAAAATCTAAGGATTTAAAGTCCTACTTTAAAATTAGAAATGAATTAGTATTTCATCAGTTTATTTTGTCTATGAACTTAATCAACTAAGGTCCCAATATTGATAAGGAATGTCTTTCATTTCCATGATATTATTGGTTCTTTGAATGAGTGAAGTTTGTAAAAGATATCACACTGGCATATTTTTCATTGTCTATGAGTTCTAAAGGCCAGGACTTTTTTTTCTAATGGCTTACTGAAGCATCCCTATGAAATATGTTTCTGAAGCATAAATCAGGCTTTACATACATGCACTGACATATAAAAAAGCAGATAATGAAAATGAAATCATAGCAGGAAATACGAGAATTCTTAATTATAAATATTACATAACTATACACAAAGTCATGCAGAACAACAATAATATTAAGTTTCTGTAAATTCAGTGTTTGTTCAGTCACAAACTGTAGCAATATATGGTTTAAAAATATCTGATATGAAAGCACAAAATACAAAATAGTAAAATAATAGAAAAATGTAACAAAATGGGAACTTACAGGGTTTGCATTAACCTTAGAACTCTGTACACATAAAAGACAAAATAAAAAAAAAAGCAAACCTTTGATATAAAACCATTTTACACATCAAGATCTTAAATTACATATGCACATATCCACTTTAATTATTAATTTATTATTAAAGAGTGTAGTAATTAGTGTGAAATTGCTGTAAAGTTTTAAACAAGAATATCCATCTGCAAGGACTTGAAATAATATATCACTTTCATCAATATTTTTTATCAACATAAAAAACACAGAAAACACACAAGTAGTGTTCTAATATTAAAAACAATCTTCGCCTAACTTAGAATTTTTTTCCCCCTAAAAATCTGTTTAGTTAATGGGCGCTAATATTTGTAGAGTTGGTTATAAATGAAGTGTTGTAGCTTTAGGTAAATCTGAGCCAATGCTGATGGTTAAATAAAAAATAATTAATAACTTTCTATCATATACCTTATTTTAAGGTTCTTTGGATAAAGATTCCTAATAAAGCAATGTAAGAAATTGTAGGAAAGTGTCAAAATAAATAAGACAAGGAAACACTAACATAAAACACTAATATACTAACTAGAACTAAAGCCAACGTGGGGATAACAGTACACAGTAAACAGTACTGAATAGTGTTACTGGAGAACACCCTGCAAGTGGAGCTGTTGTGCCACTTACAGAAGGTGATGTGGCTGCAGAGAGCAAAGGCAATATCCCTCCACAGGCAATGATGATGTTATCAACCATCTGGGAAATGAGGTGGATGGTGTTGTGAACAAATATGATGTTTTCATTACTGTTCACAAAGTCCATGACTGATTTAGTAGAATGGCTGCATAAAAAACAACAACAAAAAAAACATCAACATGTTGCATGTTTTTTTTAAATCAAAATACACAATGAGACATTATATAAATTATATCAGTTTTAAGACAGGCATTGATATAAAGTCAACAATTACAATAATTCATGCCTTAAATGCCCTGGGAAATTGTTCAAAAGATTCGTACGATTTGAGTTTAACAGTGGTGTTCCCAGAACATTCAGAATGCATTTTGTGAGGTTAAGGTGCAGGTTTAATGCTAGTCCAAAACCAGAAAAAAATACCTAAAGGTAAATTTAGCCCTACAAGCATAGCTCAAAAGACTAAATCCAATTACTGACCATAGGACATATTTGGCCTCCACCTAAATCCTCCCCAACTTTCTGATCACTAAGCTTCCAGAAGGGCACTAGTGTGGTCATATATAAAAAGCATGTCAAAAAAGTAGTTAGGATGAGAGTCAGTAACATCACACATGAGGGCAGCAGGCTGCTATGGCAGATTGTTTCCCTACACCGCCAACGAGTAAATACATTATGATCATTTCAAGGCTGTTTAATTTAAAAATTTATGTGTTTACAGAGTACAAAAAGTAAAACTGATATGGCTTGAAACAAGTAACATGCTGGAAAAAGATTTACAGTATTGTATTGTTTGATAAAGTGAAATTATGACAGGTGTAGTGATGCATATTGGATTTTCTATTGCAAATTTAATGTTTTATATATTTATACAAGCTAAGATGAGAATTGTTTGTTTCTGAATTTTGGATTAAGTCTTTCAGTTTGGTCTCTTTGATGCAGGCTTGTCTTGTGGTATTTGATGATGGACATTTTGTTTTGTTTGATGGTCAGTGTGGCATTGGAAAAACCTTTGGTTATGCATCTCCAGTGAGTAGGAATTTGTGTTAGTCCTGTGTGTCCTAAGTTGCATCTTGTAATAATAGTTTGGTCTAGTCTGTTATTTCAGCTTACGTTTAATATCTTGGGTAAAATCTCAAAGTTTGTTGGGCTTTTCTTTATACAAATTCCTTTTGTTATATTTGAGTTTCTGGCAAGTCAGCCTGTGAAATAACTGCCAGGTATGCATACGTGGCCAGGTATCCAGCAAAAAATGGTGTCATATTGTTGAGCTTTCAGTTTCTTGTCCTGGTTTAATATTTTGATATGACAATGTTATCTGTTTTCATTTGGTTCAGTGCTTGAAGACAGGATAATGAATCTGTAGAGATGCTTCTTATACCATTTTATATGAATTAAAGATGGCATGAATTTCCTAATGTCTTATATATTACCAAATTTACCACTGAAAAGACCCTGCTACACATCATTACTGGAAACGCAAAAATCAACTTTCGACAATCAAACATAATAAAAAAGTTCTAAAAAATCAGATTTGAAGCCATGTTACCTCACCTTCTCCATACATGCACGTCTGTTTCGAGCGCAAACAGCAGGTCAGTGAGTAAGCGTTGGTGCATCGGCGACCATTTAAACTCTGGTATACGAAACATTGTAGTGCGAGGACCTGGGCTAAACTGGCGGCGCTGTTCCTCTGTCATTGGCATTCCTCTAAAGCCAAGGTCCACCCGCAAGTCACGCTCCATCTGAGTAGCTGACCGGCCATGCAGAGCCTGCAGGAAAGCACTCAGTCATATTATAGATTTGTCTTTTCATTTGGCCACATTAAGGAAAGTGAACCACTGGCTGGTTTTTGTGGCAAACACAAAAAAGGAGCACAATATTATGTGAGAAAAATCTGAAATATTCAACCCCCTCACCTACAAAGACATTATAGAGATGTGGATGAAAGACAATGACAAAAAACCTCATTATTAATAAACAGTATTTATTAATAAATATTTGAGTTATTTTGACAACAGAAGTTGACTTAACTTTGAAGTTCAAATGAAAAATGAACTCTTTGTACACAAGTGCACTATTATTTAACCCCCTGCTTTAATACTTTGTGGAGCATCCTTTAGCTTTTATAACTGCCAACAAACGTTTTTGGTAAGTACTAACAAGCTTCTTACACCCCTCAATTGGAATCTTGGCCCATTCTTCACGTGCAAAAGCCTCTAGATCTTTTTCTCAACCAAGCATTGGTTGACTTGGAGGTATGCTTGGGATTATTGTCTTACTGGAAGGTCCAATGATTTCCAAGGTTTAATTTGTCAACAGATGGCATCACGATCCTCTTTAAAATGGCCTGGTATCCCTGAGAATCCATGATGCCAGGTACAAAATCAAGATTGCCAGTTCCTGCTGCAGAAAAACTGCCCACATCATCAATGACCCATCTCCATGCTTGACTGTGGGGATGGTATTCATTAGTGTCTAATGCTACTGCCGCCACTCAGTCATTTTGCAATTCTTTTGACATGACTGACAGACCTTAGTGGTGATATCACATTCATACCCTATATACATTATTTGGCACTATGTCATATGTCAACTCTTACCTGTGTGGTGGCTGTCGTCTGGATCTTCTTTGTCTCTTTGTCTTTGCCATCATCCGACCTCTCAGTGTCTGACACAGTGCTAATGGCGTCTCCACTTTTTATTGTGCCTACCTCTATTAAACCACTTTCCGTGCCCTCTGCCAGTGAGCTAATGTCAGCCAGAGAGCTCTGCAGCTTAAAGCTATGATCCTCTGGCACCAGATCAGCACTGCATGATGTCATGTGAGCAAGAAGGCTGAGGTCATCGCTGGCACTGGAGCCTAGGACAGAGGTAGGCACAGTGGACGAAGAGGGCATCTGCTGTGTGCTGCTTATTACAAGCGGTTCAGGTGTAGCCAAAGAGGGGAGTAGCTTCTCCTCACTTTTAGGGAAAAGGAAGCCATTATTGCTGGTTGTAATGTCTTTTTCATCATCAAGTGTTATCAAGGGCCCTAGGTTGGAATCATCAACAGCTCTAATTCCCATGCTGGCATCCTCATCCTTCTTTGATGGTAGGCTTCCATTAAGCTTGTGGACACAGTAGGCAGCATCCAATAGGTGATCCACCTCCACTAATGGGCCATTTTCCATTCCACTACCCCCAACACCCAGAGCCTCTGGAGACAGGTCCAGGTCATCTAATTTTACCTCTGTGGCCTCAACCTTCTCGGCCTTGATGTCCACAAGCAGCTCGTGGACATGTACATGCTCTTTTGTTTCACTTAGCAGGTTCTGTGTCTCACTGTTCTCACTGTACTCCGCTTCACTCTCAGGCGTATGCGTCTGAGACGTGTCGTCTGTCTCACGGTTCTCAAGTGTGCCATTGACAGAAGTTGGTTGTGCTGACAGGCCAGAGATGGTACTCACTGAGCCCTTCTTACCTTTCTTCATGTTTTCTTCCTCTTGACGCTGATATTCCTCATACATTTTAGCAAGGTACTCCTTATGCGCCTCATATGTTACCTGCCAGAGCAAAGTTATACATCCGTTACCAAAAAGATTTGAATTTGCCTGTGTTCCTATGTTCAAGATTTCATGTACATTTACAAAATAGCATGGTCAGAGTAAACAGTGTGAACCTTGGAATGAGCAATGCTTAGTGTGTCCACCCATACGCGCCAACCACCCCACTCATATTTGATAGCATGGTATAGTAGGATACGGAAGATGTTATACACCATCTCTGTAATCTTCTGTTCCTCTGGGTTTTTAGGATTAATGTAACCAAGAGAAAACATCCAGTCCTGCCACACTGAACACTGCAGCAAACACCTAAATCCACACAAATGCAAACACACATGAAATGGGTTCAGTGTTTGAAAAGTGACCTATCAATTATTGTAAAAAAAATGTAAAGTAATAAGAATTTTAACAGAACAATGAAAGTGCAATTTTACATGAACACATTTTGAAAGCCGTTTTCAGAACCCCAGTACTTTTAAAATAAAAAAGAACAGAGTCCAGTTTATAAGAGAAAAGAAGATTAATTAATTACGAAGGTTAATTAATGTGCTAATGTTGTGTAGGAGGCAAAAGCACTATTTTTGTGCTTTCCCTGTCAGCTTAATCGGATAACGGGAAGTGGGAGAAATAGCATTTGCAAACTTTTTACCAGACACAAAAACAGATGACGCTAATATAGGGGTGGTAATAATAAAAAAGTAAAGCTGCTTAAAACCTTAATTTAAGATCATTAATGTGGATCATTAATCACTAACTTATTAATGATCACTAATTTATTAATCACACGCATTTATTAGAAGGCTTTCTTTAATTAAAATAATTGGTCAATTTGTGCACGTTTATTAAGTTATATACTGTTTTTATTTATTTTTTAATTTTTATATTTTAAAGTAGTTTACATGTCCTAAGGCATGTTTATTTGTGTGTGATGGTTTGGTGATCACATACCTTCTGTTCTCTCGGCTGTTGCTAAAAAGCTTAATCATGTCAGACAGGAAAAGCCGCCGCACTTCCATCAGCTCAGCGCTGGGTGTGGAGTTCTTAAGTAGTGTGGCTACCACCTTCAAAATCACTAAAATGCAGAAAAGTGAGAAAGGAAAATGAGACACACGATAAAATAGAAAGGCAACAAAATGTATAATGACCAGAGTTAAATTTGTGAAATTAAAACAAAAAGGAGACATAAGATTGCATGGGACCACAACTTTAGCAGTTTTGTATGTAAAAAATCAGGATGTTTTGTTTGGAAATGGAATTAGAAATTTTAAAGAAATTTAAATTAGTTGTCTAATTACATTGAGTAATAATTTCTTAAGATAATCAAGTAATTTATCAAATTATCATAAATATATTTAAAAGCAGGTGTGGCACGGTGGCTTAGTGGTTAGCACGTTCACCTCTCAGTGCTAGAGATTCCCGATTCGAATCCCAATCTGGGTGGAGTTTCCATGTTCTCCCCATGTCTGTGTGGGTTTACTCCGGGTTCTCCAGTTTCCTCCCACAGTCCAAAAACATGGAGCAAGTCAATTGAATTATCCAAATTGCCCCATATAGAGTGTGTTTGTGTGAGTGAGTGTGTGCCCAGCGATAGATTGTCACCCTGTCCTGGGTGTATCTGCCCAGTGCCCGAGACGTTCTCCCCTGGATGGGCATGGGGAACCCCCCCACGACCCTAATAGAGGATAAAGCGGGAGATAATGAATGAATGAACATATTGCACATGCGCGAGTTGATTAGTAACAGCACAACACATAACTGTCATGCCAGACGATAATGGATGGATGGATATTTAAAAGCATATTTAAAGGCATGTAAAAGGCTTAAAAATTGTCTTTGACTTGAGGTTGAAATATTGAAGATATAAAAATAGGAAATCCTGGAAAACACCAAAATGTTTTATAGATAAGCTATGTCTAGTTTTTCAGCACAAGGCAATGGAAAAATATAAGCTGCAGGACAAAACATGGAATCATTTGAACAAATTAAGTACTGAAAGATAAATGCCAATACAACAATACTATATATTTTATACAGGTTAATTTTTTTTGTTTTTAGGGTAAACTTAAAGTAATTTTAATTCAATTTAAACCATCGAGCATAACAAATTCTTATGTTAACATAATAGATATAATAAAATGATTTTCACGAAATACAGTATGCTGCCAAATTAAGAATTGCAACCTGAATTGGTTGATTGGTTACCGACAATCAAATATGTTAGGGTGATGTGGCATACTGACTTATGCCTAGTGATTACTTACTTGGATTCTGAATCTTGACTGTTGAGTCAGGTTCTGGGTGTGGTTTATGGACAACCTGAGTACATACCTGCTCTGTAAGTATCTATTAGAATATAGAAGATATATATAAAAAAATGACAGTTAGGTAATTTGTGTGTTAATAAAGCATTGTAACAAGCACTAATGAGGAAAAAATAAACAAGCACAAATTACTAAATATTAGGATTAAAATAAACTTAACTGATAATGCATTATAAATGAGGTGAAAAACTTATAAATCTTAGTGTGTTCTCCTGTGTGCTTGCATGTTTATTCTTTAACAAAAAGTGGTGATGAGCAAATGGGAAAGGGACAGAGCTGGCTACCAATTACGTATTTCTACTATACAATAATTTATATTTGATTTCTTATTTCTCATTAAAACTATTTTTTATGTTAATTAAACTTAAGTTAAATAAATATTTTTTTGATTGTTGCTAGTGTACAAACTTTAAAGATGTAGCAACAGAGGTAAAGCTGATTGAGTTGTATACCTCATACAGAGTGTTGTAGGTTGTGACTGTCACAGTGTTGGTGTGCATCATTAATCTCTCTCCCAGCAATGTGAATAGGCTGTGTGTGTGCATAATCTCCACTTTCCTCCTAAAATTAAGAGGGAGAGAGTAAGACAGAAAGAGGTAGAGGAAAAGAGAGAATGAGGGAGAGAGAATGAGAGAGAGAGCGAGAGGATGTGCAAAAGAGAAAGATATAAAGAAAAGTTAATTACCCGCACATTGTATGAAACAAACACAATGGAAACAAATTTGGAAAATGTTGTTGGCTGGGCAGCTGCTTTGGTTTGTGTTATTTTGCACATTAGGACCCCCTTGTCATAGGATTGTTTGTATATTTAGGACTTCTAGGACATCTGCACAGACAAAGAAATGATCACCATTCATCCTAATCATTAACTGAAACCTTCATGTAAAAAAAAAAAAAAA
>JAFMOD010000246.1:495963-509956 GCA_019802435.1 Corydoras maculifer
ACACGCACACACGCACACACGCACACACACACACACACACACACACACACACACACACACACACACACACACACACACACCTTTTATCTTAAGATTTAATATAACAGCCAGAAGATGTAAATGTCTCAACTATGCTAAGCTGCCACTGCTGGACTCCAGCAGAACAAAAAACCTTAAGTATTTATGCATGGTGATACAGTCAGTAGTGCTACTTGGTGGTATTGAATGCACTAAAACAAACTAAAACAAATTACCTTAAAAAGCAGGAAGAAAAATGGTACCACTGAAAGAGCATAGCTTCTGACAGGAACTCTAAGGATTCAATATTTACCAGTCTCAAATGTTTACAAAAGAAGACTACAGAGGTAGAGGGTTTCAAGATAAGTGAATTTTCCAGAGTTAACACCCAACTTGAATTCTAAAACTGGTGTCACACTTGAACATAATTAATTAATAATTAATTTCTGACACTGGTCCTCTCCAATTTGATTAAATGTAGTGAAGTTTGTCATGTGTTGTACACCTGAGGTTGTATTTACTTATTTCATAGACCTTCTATTTAACTATGATAAGTTAAACCAAAAAACTTTAAAAGTGTGTACCTTCTTATCTTTTCCACTAATTCGAACCGGGAATCCCTAGCGCTGAGAGGCGAAGGTGCTAACCACTAAGCCGCCGTGCCGCCCGTGCAATATGTTATTGTATAGAAAAAATAAAAATAAAAATAAAAATAATAAGTTACACAATAAACCTGAAAACTAAAAAAAATAGTAAATACTATTTTAGTAATATTTTTCTAGATATGGGGTGGAGTTTCCATGTTCTCCCCGTGTCTGCGTGGGTTTCCTCCGGGTTCTCCGGTTTCCTCCCACAGTCCAAATACTTGGATCAAGTCAATTGAATTATCAAAAATTGTCCCATATAGAGTGTGTCTGTGTGAGTGAGTGTGTGCCCAGCGATGGATTGGCGCCCTGTCCTGGGTCTATCTGCCCAGCGCCCGAAACGTTCTCCCCTGGATGGGCATGGGGAACCCCACCGCGACCCTAATAGAGGATAAAGCGGGAGATAATGAATGAATGAACATATTGCACATGCGCATGCGTGAGTTGATTAGTAACAGCACAACACATAACTGTCATGCCAGACACTGCTATACTAAGAACCATTTACCACACACAAAATACTTGCTATATGTGAATTTCCACATTGTGGGACAAATAAAGGTCTATCTTAGCATATCTTATGTTTCTGAAGGAATACTGAATATTAGAGATCACAATGAAGTAGATTAACAAAGTACACAGAGAAACAGATGAACTTTATTTTGCAAATGTAGAACTACAAATTTCATTTATATGGAAAGTTGCTATGATAATATAAAAGATGTGTGAAAATAAGTTTAGACATTATAAGGTTCACCTAATTAAGCAGTCAGAGAGTGTTAAAATCAAATAGCTATTTTATACTGCATTTTAAATGAGGTGAAAACATGCAAACTTCTAATTATTAATTTTAGGGGTATTAGCAGAAACTGTAGCTTGTACAATGTATTTTCAAGTGTCCTACATGCCACTCTGGTTGAGTAAACTACACTTTCATATATGGAAATAGGATACCTCTGTGCTTGTGCTTGACTGTAATGCAAATAGTATAAAGGGCATATGAACAGTAAGTAAAATGACCTGGTAAAAACCTTACCTTAGCCATAGTAACCTTAGTGTTACAAATAAGACTTTTTATTTTATGTTCCGCAACCCTCTTAGTTTGTAAAGAATCTTTTATTCCTGACAAAATATGCTTCTGATTGAATCTCTGCTTACCATATTCTTAATTTTACTGGCAGAACATCCATCAAAGCTGTGTGTTTGATACACGTTACACATCATGGCACCTGTCTGGATTGCTTAAGAAACTAATTTGATTTGTTTGAGTTCTCTACTTGTTCACAAAAAGCAAAGTACTTCCTAGCTGTACATTTTGTACACATCATTGCATAATACACTATTTACTTCCTCTTTAATTAAAAGCATTCAGTCTTTTATAACATGCTAAATAAGGATTTGTGACTCATTCAGAAAGCCTACAATTGGAAAAGAATTTTAGAATATTAATGCTTTAGTTACTTTTGATGTTTCACAAAAACCTCTTTAAAAATTTTTTTCAAAACTTACTATGTTGTATAATCCCCAAAACCCAGATGTAAACTGCAATTTCCCCCTGGGGATTAATAAAGTAATCCGATTCTGATTAGACCTTAAACAACTGCACACCTGTAAACATATTGTTATGCTGCATAAATGTATACTCAGGGTTGACATTGCTTAATAGCTTTGAAGCTAGTAATAGGCACAGACTTTTATTTGATAGTCAATTTATAATGACTGCAATGCAAAGCACAAATTAATGATAAATTACAGTTTCTTAGACTTGCATTTAGACCAAAATTAGGGGTATTGTGCTTTTTTTGCCAGGCATTTCTGTATTAAATAAACATTGAGTTATATTATACAGCTGATTTAGTTACATAACTTTCATTTATAAGCATAAAGGTGAATGCAACAAATCTAAGATTTTTGGAACTGGGTGTCAACCTTAGCAGGGGTATGTATCCAGATGGCTGCATTAAACAGGACGTGGTCACACAGCTGCTTCAGCAAAGGAGCCCCATGAGTGAGTCCATCCAAATATTTGGCGAAGGAAAGAAACTGTTCCAGAACTGCCCTGGTGATATGTACACGTGAAGACTGAGAAGGACAAAATGTGGGGGGAAAAAATCATGACATGTTACATTAAACATTGTTATTCTACTGACATTCTGACAACAGCCTTATTGATCAAACCTTTTCCAGCAAGTAGCCAATAACCAGAAAACCTTTTCCTCCAAGCATCTGCTCTTGCATGGCTACAGAACTCTTCAACAGGTCCACAAGGAACGCTAGGAGGGTGGCACTGCACAAAATGGCATTCATATTCAAAATGGTGAACAACAATCCTATTTGTAAAGGAACAATGGATTCATGTGTAATAAAAACTTAGCAAAATCACTTTTTACAATTATTCAAGACTTTTAGAGCCTTTTGGAAGACCTGGAAGACTTACCAGCCTGCACTGAAGAACAACCTTGGTTTACTGTACCTTGTTTTCAAGAAGCCATACTTCGCATTATGTTTAAGAGTAGGCAGGTAAAATATAGTCAATAAAAACATAAAGTAAATTGTTTGAATAGTATCATTTAATTGTGTTTTTTATCAGAATTCATCAAATAATTTACGCACATCAGTAGTTTATATTCCACATTGAATCTGCATTGTGTAGTGTAGGAGTGACTTAAAGTGAATAGTAGTATTAAACTACTAAAAAGCTTTTACTCATTTTTCACAGTACAATTACTTGAACCTCTAAAGAGCAAGCTGAGGCAACAGTGAGAAAAAATAATTCCCTTATATTTTTAGAAAGAAATGTTGAGAGATACATGACTCAGTGGGGACCAATCCTTTTTGACTGTCAAGTTAACATGTAGTAAACAACAATCATCTACACATTTTATGAAAATGTTAAATCCCATGTATATCGCAAGCTAAAGCTTGAGTCCTTCATGACAATGAAGGCTCTCCAGGGTCCTCACTGTTGTTTCACACAAGTAGAAGTTGATAAGTTTGCAATAAACAAGGTCATTTCAAACAAGAGTTTAAGAGTATCAGACAAAATTAAGTGCAGTAAAGTGGGATTTTATTTTAAGTGAAAAAGACAACCTTGTCATTTTGTCCTAAGTGGAGTGCTAGAACTTCAGGGCTAAATCCCCTGCTATCGGCTTTGATGTGTGAAATTGTTAATCAACAGCACTAGTTGTCCCAGGTTACCAATTTAACAACACTAAACACTGTAATCCGTACTTTCTTTACCTAAATTGTTAGTAACCAAAAACTTGTTTTAAATGTTTTAAATGTATTATTATAAATTGGTAGTGCTTCTGAATTTTAAGTTAATTAAGGACACCCAGAAACTTAAAGATATTGTATTATGGAGTTATGTAAAAGATACCATTTAATTAATAAAAATGAAGATGTGGTGTGTGTTCAATATGAAAAGCAGGAGATGGTTATACAATTATTTTAAGATATAAACATCTCACAGAGCACTGTCAAAATGGAAAGTTTGGCACAACTGCAAACCCAAGACAAAACAAGACATGACCTTCCACCAAAAATGTCTATAAACAGTCAGCCCAGGCAAAGAAACCACCAATTAAAAAAGCAACCAAGAGGCCCATGATCACTCTGATCAAGCTGAAGATTTTATGTGGAAGAATCTGGTAATTGATTACCACTGCATTTAACACATCCAAGCAGTGAAACACACACACACACACACACACACACACACATATGCCGTATGCTTGTCGGAGCTGCTGTAGGCCTGTAGGGGATGCCTTAGGCTTGTGGTTATGTAATCAGTTTATTTATATATATATATATATATATATATATATATATATATATATATATATATATATATATATATATATATATATAGTGTAGCGGTGATATGTGAGTGATGTTTGGCTCCGCCAATCAGAGTTCAACAGCCAGCATATATGTGCGTGTTCGGGCTTTTGTAGAAAGTACAGTTTATGAGACCTACCATGTTGCCCCAGCATCGGACGCTAAGATTGTTCGGGTGCTGAAGCTAGGAGGTCTAACTGTTGTAACACTCGGTTCCAAACGAAACAGTAAACAGTGACACTGCACTATACCTTGTCGTATGATTCCCACACCTCCACCATCGCACGCAGCGCCGATACCAGCCGACATTCTCCGATAGCCGGTGGCTAATGCAGGTAGTAAAGCGCGGACGATAATAAGGCAAGAAACACGACAATACATATATATATATATATATATATATATATATATATATATATATATATATATATATATATATATATATATACACACACATATATATACACACACACACACACACACACACACACATATATATATATATATATATATATATATATATATATATATATATATATATATATATATATATATATATTTATAAAAAAAACACAAGCCTAAGGCATCCCCTACAGATTACTACTAGTTGTATATTGCACAAATATGGCCCCAATGAAGAAGTAGCAAGAAAAAAACACAGTTCATGCTTGCCGTAAACAACGTGGGGATCACAGCATACACATAAAAGGAGTGTTCTGGTTAGATGACTTTAGGCAATAAGATTTTGTTATGGAAAATTAACGCCACACCTTGAACATACCATCCCAGCTGTATCCCAAGCTAGTCATGCTGTTGAGCTACTTTCCTTTAGCAGGGACAGAGAAGCTGGTCAAAGATAAGTGGGGTGGAGGGGTCACCCTTCAGCAGGTCAACACCCTAAATATCTGGCAAGAGCTACAATAGGATTATTTAGACTCAAACTACAATAGACACAATCTAGACCTAAATTACATTAAGAATATGTGATGAAACATGCTGTGCTATTCAGATGCACTCGATCAAATCCAACGAAGATAGAGTTATGTTATAAAAGAAAACAAGGCAAACATTCCAGTTTTTAGATGAGAAAAGCTAGTAGAGTACCAACAGACTTGTAGCTATAATTGCAGCGAAAAGAGCTTCTACAAAGTATTGACTCTGGGGGCCATATTACAAATGCACACCACACTTACCAGATTTTAACATTTTGAAAAGGCACTTTTTCAAGGCATTGAAAATTAGCCATCATCAGACCATCACAAACCTTAAGGAATGAGGTTCAATTGTTGTAAAGTAAGTAAGTAATTTACTGACCATTTACACTCATAAAAGAGAGGAAAAAAGATACAAATAAAGCACATACTCTAAATAAAAACCATATAATGTTGCTTAAAATATACAGTTATGTATCTGTAGTTTTAAACATGAACATAATGATTTCAGATTTTTCCAGTGGTTTCAAACAATCTGGATATGACTTTAGTAGAGAATTACCCAGTCAACTGCACTAAAATCCATAAACTTCATGCTGAATGTCAGTCTGTCTTATTGATGATTTTTTTCTTGGAAAGAAGCTTCTTTGCAGCCTTTGTCAATTCCATGCCACCCTCCAAAAGCCTTCACTTCATTATACATGTAGATAGACTCACACCTGTCTGGGATCATTCCAGGTAAACTCTGCCTTGAAGTGACCCAATCTGATAACTTAATCCTCTTTTGAGATTTTGCATGATCCCTTCCAAGATATTTTTTTGCTGCTGAATCCTTCTTTACAGCAATTGACCCTTAATCCATAAGGTTTTTAATGTTCTAAAAAATTGTTTTTTTATATGCAACTTTACAAGCAGCAATGACCTTGGCAGCAAAGCTCTACTTATATAAACCAATGATGACCGCAATAATGTTACTTTGGATGTATCCATGGTTAACAGAAGAAAACAAAAATTTCAAGCAAATCCAACACTGTAAAGCAAACCTTTTGTACTTTTAATTCAATCAATATGACATGAGTAATATCCTTTACTTATTTAACACATTTTAATTAACCAAAAAGAATGTTGATTAACGGGAGGGACGGTGGCTTAGTGGTTAGCCCATTCGCCTCTCAGCTCTAGGGATTCCTGGTTCAAATCCCAGACAGAGTGGCGTTTCCATGTTCTTCCCGTGTCTGCGTGGGTTTCCTCTGGGTTCTACGGTTTCCTCTCACAATCCAAAAACATGGATCAAGGTCAATTAAGTTCTCCAAATTACCCCATATAGAGTGTGTTTGTGTGAGTGAGTGTATCCCCAGCATTAGATTGGCGCCCTGTCCTGGGTGTATCTGCCAAGCGCCTGAAACGTTCTCCCATGGATGGGCATGGGGAACCACCTTGCGACCCTAGTAGAGGATAAAGCGGAAGATAATAGATGGATGAATATTGTTTAAATGATGTTGGCAGGTAATTTGCTGAAAGGGGCAAAATGTATTGTAAATGAGTACCCAGTTTTTTCAAATTTTCAAATTGTACCCAGTTTTAAAACTTTTTGCAATAACTATAGTGTGGTGGTTTGTGTATAATATATTAAAACATGCAAAACAATTTAAAAGTTTTAATACATAATAAGATATAAAATAAAAAATAAAAAGATTTTAGTTTATTATTAGGACCACTATTCTTCTTGTGCATGCCCTAACTGGAATTTAATATTTGCAAGCATGAAATACATTTAAATTTAATTCAGCGACACAGTTGTATGAATCTTCAATACTTGTTTATAGTTTATATATACTAATCTATCTATACTATATAATTGTACATGGTATAATAGTTGTATTATTACTGTGTTTTTGCTGCTATTGGTTGCAAAATGTCCTCTTGTATAAATAAACTACTTCATCTATTTATAACAAATGACTTTTACACAATTCATAATCTTGAGACCTTTATTTAAAAGATTAAATAGTGGATATGATGAATTTCAGATTTCTTGATTACTCGTTTACTCAGATCAAGTTCAGCCATAAAAAATGTGATGTAGCAAATGATTTGAATGTCTTTTCACTAAGCACATCTCTAGCAGCTACAGAAACAGTAACAAGAAAGTTTAATCACATTAGTCCTGGCTCCTGGGCTAGTTTACACACTGAATGTAAAATATTAACTATGACAAAGTGCTACATGATTAGTGTATTCAATCAGATACTGTGGTGTTATGATGTGAGCCTCACTTGTGCAGGTCATTTTGTAACCTTGGCTACAAAAAAACTACTCCACATAGGCCTAAAAATACCTATGTAGTTTGAGCCAAAATCACACAACACCTATTATAGGTTCG
Source organism: Corydoras maculifer (assembly GCA_019802435.1). Taxonomy (NCBI): domain Eukaryota; kingdom Metazoa; phylum Chordata; class Actinopteri; order Siluriformes; family Callichthyidae; genus Corydoras; species Corydoras maculifer. Next base: position 503,781 of record JAFMOD010000246.1, read on the forward strand.
GGACAGTATATCAATAGGCACCTGGAAACCCTGATGAATACAGTTGCTCAGACAATTTATTTTTTTTAGTGATAATGAAAATGGGTGCAGAAACACAATCTCATCTCCCTTCCCTATCTTCATGAGAGCAGTGGGCGTGTGCGAGTGAGCGCGCGTGTGCGTAAGCGGCAAGTGTGTCCCACAGTCTTTAACACAGTCTTTACCCTTGAGGAGCATGGGAGAGTTAGTAGAAGCGAAATAAGTCCGGAGTATCATGTAATAAGGAGACGCGGCGGTCTCTACCGTAAGACCCCTTTCGCTCACCGATACAGCACAGAAAAGTTGGTTGCGCACAGGGAACTTCATCCAGTGAAATACAATCCTCCTGAAGATAGACCGGTACCGGAACACAGTCCGAAAAAACTAGTGTGCATCGCTGAACAATCAGAAAACAGTCCCAAACACTCCGACCATGCTGCCTTTTCCTTGACTTCCGAGTGGCTTTCCCGATGATCCAATGAGTATTATGAATGATCCCATGACGTCACCACGAGAATTTTTATAGATACATAGGGTTCCTTTCTTGGAGACTGCTAAATTATTACCCTCATTCCGAACGGAGCATGGAAACAGCCTTTTATACCTTCATTTACAAATATCAACATTAATGACATTTTTTTATTTTTTACTGTGATCGTCACTGATCCCCCCCCCCCAGCTAGCGGCAAAGGAGGGCCATATTATGGTTTGAGGTCAACTACATTAATGTTATCCACCCTCTCATTTTCTGTACCCCATCTCACTCAGTAGTTATTGGGACCTAACCTCTTTTCAACCTTCGCTGGCCCATTCCATCTAGGCGCAAGTTTGGCTGAGAATTTACTAGCTGCCTTAGACAAAGGATGCGTTCTTATCCAAACTAGATCACCAACCTCAAACTGTACACATCTGCGTTGGGCATTATAATATCTAGCTTGCTTGGACTTTGCTACACCCAAATGTCTCTCAACTTCCTTAAGCAATTGTGTGTTGTTATGTAGGGTGTTATAACCGGTGGTATGTGACCTCAGAGCATATGAGATGAGACGTTCTAACGGGCCCTTGATAGAACGACCCAAGGCTAACACAGTCGGCATGACACCAGTGGACTCATGTACTGCAGTGTTAATGGCTAGACGGAACTCAGGTAGCCACCGGTCCCAATCTTGAAGGCGCGCCCCCACAAACGAGGCGATCATGGCTTTCAAGGTCCGGTTTAGTCTTTCTGTCAGATTTGTTTGTGGATGGTATGCCGTGGTCAGCTTTTGAGTTACCCCCCAGGCTTCACATAGGCGTGCCATCAGGTCACTGGTCCACTGTGGTCCTCTATCCGACACAATCTGAGCCAGCACTCCCCATCGAGTAAAGATCTCATTTTTTAGTACTTGACTGACTCGTGTGGTCTTGGCGTCTGATAGTGGGAATAGTTCTACCCATTTAGAATAGTAGTCCATTACTACCATTAGCATGGTATTCCGGGAGAGGCTCAAAGGGAAGGGACCCATAAAGTCTACCCCAAACAGTGTTTGCTGTAACATGCCTGCTGGTTTAACATTAGGGTTTTTGTATTGTTGACATATTTGTCACTCCTTTACATATTTCCATACGTCTTTTCTTATATCCGTCCACCAGGCAAATTCCAGGATTTTCCAGAGTGTCTTCATTCTCCCGAGGTGACCCCCAAGAGGACTGCTGTGGAAATAATTTAGAAATTGGCCAACCATTTGTTCCGAAACCACCAGCTGGTGGTTAAACCCCCCAAAGGGTACCTAGAGGGTACCCCTCAGTAGAGGACGCCTTGTTGGACCAGATATCCCACTCGTCCCATCTTGGTACTTGGACAGGTTTCTCTTACCTGTTCACACACTGAGCTGTTCTTCTGGGCTGCTTCGATATCAGGGAGCGTACAGGGAAAGTCGCACCAATATGCCGCGGCTAGACAGAGGCTTCCCGCCGTTGTTGTTGAGGCTCTTGACAGGGCATCAGGCACCATGTTACAGCAACCCTTCCTGTAATGCACTCGAAAATTAAACGCCTGTAATCTCAAGGTCCACCTGGTTAGCCTGGATAGAGTTTTTGGGGGGTTAAAAGCCCTTGTTAGGGCATTGTGGTCGGTGAAGATGTCAAATACTATACCCTCTTGGTAATGCCTCCATTTTTCTACCTCCCATACTACGGCCAGACATTTCTTTTCTGTGGTTAAATACCGTAGTTTGGCTCCCCTGAGTGCTCTGGAGGCATAGGCGATAACTCTCTCCTCCCCATCGATCTCCTGGGTGAGAACCGCCCCCAGCCCCACATCGCTAGCATCCGATTGTACTTGAAACGTGGCCTCGAGATGGGGTTGAGCCAGAACAGGGGGAGCTTGGAGGGCCTCTTTTAGTTTCATAAAGGCATCCTGACAATCGAGTGACCACTCCCATTGAACTACTTTCTTCTTTAGTCGATTCAGAGGTACGGAAGTGTTTGCTAGCCTGGGAATGAATTTGTGGTACCACCCTACCAATCCCAATAATCTTTGTAGGCTCTTGATGTCAGTTGGAGCTGGGTACTGGGGGATGGCTGTAATTTTCTCTGGGTCAACTTCCACTCCCCGACCAGACACTATGTGTCCCAAAAAGGGTTTGGAATAAACAGCATTTCACGATGTTCAGGGTAATTTGGGCATGATGTAACTTCTCGAAAACTGCTTCCAAATGTTGCAGGTGTTCTTCTGGCGTTTGAGAGAATATTATAATATCGTCCACATAGACGAAACAGACCTTGCCTTTCAGATCTCCCAACACTCTCTCCATGAGCCGCTGGAAAGTGGCTCCTGCATTACGCAGACCAAATGGCATCACCTTGAAATGATACAACCCCATAGGGGTAATCACAGCTGTTTTCATTTTACTTTCGTCGTCCATGGCCACTTGCCAATGCCCACTCTGTAGGTCCAGGGTGCTGAAAACCGTCGCCCCTTGCATGGACTCCAATATTTCATGTACTAATGGCATTGGATAGGCATCATGCAGCGTCTTGGAGTTCAGGCCCTGATAGTCGACACAAAAGCGGTAAGTGCCATCTGGCTTGGGGACTAACACCACTGGTGCCGCCCAGGGGGAGGCAGATGGTTCGATTATGCCATCTCTCAACATCTTCTGGACCTGCTCTTTAATTATGTCCTGCTTCTGGACAGAGACCTGATAGGCCCTCCTGCGCACTGGGGCTTCGTCTGTAGTGATAATTCTGTGGGTTATCGCCCTCGTCGTCCCCAACTTAGTCGTCCACACTGTAGGCCACCTCTTCAGCAGTAATTGCACGTATTCCGGTTGTAGGGCAATTCCATCATCTTCCACCTCATCCTTTATGGTGGCCATATAGAAGTTTACCCTACCTTCTTTGTTGACCCACTGCAGAGTGGTTTTGGCTCTGGTAAGGAATTGGTGACTTCGGCCATTAGGCATGGTATAGCAGCCTAGATGGGGCTGAAGAGACATTTTGCAGACGACCAGGAAATCCAATCCCAGCAATACCGGCATAGAGGCGGTCATCTCTCAGGACATACGCATCAATCTTATACGCCACTTCCTGCAGTTTGATCACCAGAGGGAGTCTCCCGACAGCTTTGCACTCCTGTCAGTTTGCCATCATAAAAGATTGATTGTCACAGGGCAGTAAGGTTTCATGCAGTCCTGCAATTCCATTCCACAAACATTTTTGGATCAGTGTGTAGGTGGTCCCTGTGTCCATTACAGCTTCTCCCCTTGCCCCCCCGGATCTGAATGGGAACAACAACTGTAGCTAGAGACCCGTCGTTTATATTCTTCTCCCCGGTTCTCTTTGGCTGTTTCTTGGCTTGATTTGGTGGAAGATTACTGGTTTGCACCCGATTCCAATACCCTTTAGAGGAGGCCCAATCCTTTTTAATCATAGAGCCAGTTTTCACCAGTTGGTCTACGGTGTACACTGTTCCCCTCAGGCCACTTGCTAAACGCGGGTTGCAGGCATTGAGAATTCGCCAAACCATTTCTTCCTCTGCCATTTCAGGTCGCCACTTCAAGCACAGGGCACGATAATCATATGCAAAGTCCCTGTGATGCTGATCAGGTCCTTGGACCATCGCATGCAGTTGCTTCTCTACCTCCGCAGAATAATCCTCTGATCGAAAAGCCTCTAAAAATGCTGCCTTAAACATAGTCCAATTTTTTTATCTTTAATCTTTATCTTTTTTATCAATAGCTCTTGGTCCCGGAGGGGCCATAGGGATAAAAAGTTCTCACACTGCTCAATGAAATTGGTGACGTCTAAGGAGTTGGTGGATTCCCCAAATCTGGGAAAATCAAGGCGGATTGGAGGGGTAGATGTAGCATCTGAAACTATGGGCATGTGAACGCTGGGGGAGAACCTTTTTGCCGGGGTAGATGTCAAAGGACCCCAGGACTTGCGTATGCTTCGGTAGATGGTTTGTTTCAGCTGATCCTCCCATATCTGGTCACGTCGTTGGAGGCAATTAACTATGGAACGGTCCAGGTAACTAAACCTTCCATCTATATACTCCCTCATGTCGTCTGTGCGTTTGCTGATTGATTCTCTCAATCCTTCCTCCCTACGTAGTGAGGCATCCACAGTGTCTTTTAAACGGGCTTCCATGGCATCGATCCTCTCTGTGATCTTCACAATTTGTTCCCCTCATGCTTCCAAACTATTGTTCTCTTCCTCATTGTTCTCTTCTTCCTGATGGTGTACTTCAGGTGGATTATGATCATTCAAATACAGCTATTCCAGTAAACTGGACACCTCAGACACGTCACCTCGGCCTTGTCGATATGTCACATGCCGTGTGAGCCTATCTTGCGGCTCTGAGTCTTCCATCTCAGATTCACTGTGGGGAATGTGGATTCCAACTGCCCTAAATACCCCCCCACAAGGAGCTGTTCTAAATGAATGGGACTTAGAAATATAGTTACTCTCACTACTCTCAAATCACTCCTCTGAACAAAGATATATATATATATATATATATATATATATATATATATATATATATATAAAATATATATATATATATATATATATTTTTTTTTTTATATATATATATTTGAATAAATAATTATTTTCCTTGCTGAGCAAAACTTAGATTATACACTGTCCCTGTATTGGCCACCACTATGTAACCTTGGCTACAAAAAAAAACTACTCCACATAGGCCTAAAAATACCCATGTAGTTCGAGCCAAAATCACACAACACCTACTATAGGTTCGGGATAGTATATCAATAGGCACCTTGAAAACCTGATAAAAACAGTTGCTCAGACAATTAATTTTTTTAGTGATAATGAAAATGCGCGCAGAAACACAATCTCATCCCCCTTCCCTATCTTTATGAGAGAAGTGGGCGTGTGCGAGTGAGCACGCGTGTGCGTAAGCGGCAAGTGTGGTGTATGTGTGTGTGTGTGTGTGTGAAACAAAAAATTGTTCAGATCAAATTGTCCCACGGTCTTTATCACAGTCTTTACCCTTGTGGAGCATGGGAGAGTTAGTAGAAGCGAGATAAGTCCGGAGTATCATGTAATGGAGAGACGCGGCGTACTCTACCGTAAAACCCCTTTCGCTCACCAATACAGCACAGAAAATTGGTTGCGCACAGGAAACTTCTCTTACAATCCTCCTGAAGATAGATCGGTAGCGGAACACAGTCTGAAAAAACTAGCGTGCATCGCTGAACAATCAGAAAACAGTCCCAAACGCTCCGACCATGCTGCCTTTCCCTTGACTTCCGAGTGGCTTTCCCGATGGTCCAATGAGTATTATGAATGATCCCGTGACGTCACCATGAGAATTTTTATAAAATACATAGGGTTCCTTTCTTGGAGACTGCTAAATTATTACCTTCATTCCGAACGGAGCATGGAAACAGCCTTTTATACTTTTCACAAATACAGTGGGTTGCAAAAGTATTCATACCCCTTGAACTTTTCCATATTTTGTCACATTACAACCACAAACATAAATATATTTCACTGGAATTTAATGTGAAAGACCAACACAAAGTGGTATACAATTGTGAAGTGGAATGAAAGTTATACATGAATCAACAATTTTTTTACAAATAAAAAACTGAAAAGTGCAATGTGCAAAATTATTCAGCCCCCTTTTCCCTGAGTGCAACCAATTG
>JAFMOD010000246.1:513582-524009 GCA_019802435.1 Corydoras maculifer
TGTAATGCGCTACTTGCCGGTATCCCAGCTTCCACAATCCGACCTCTTCAACTAATTCAAAACTCTGCAGCCCGACTTGTGTTTAACCAGCCCAAGCGAACTCATGTCACTCCTTTACTCACTTCCCTCCATTGGCTTCCTGTAGCTGCTCGCATTCAGTTCAAGTCACTGACTCTAGCATACAGAACCATTTCCGGATCCTCCCCCTCCTACCTTCACCCCATCTTTCCTAAATACACTTCGACCCGTTCTCTTCGCTCCAGCGATGATTGCCGCCTGACGATTCCACCTCACCGAGTAGGTAAGTCGCACTCAGTGGCATCCACCACTGCAAAATGGTGGAATGCTCTTCCCAAATCTGTCCGTAAGGCAGAATCACTGAACAGTTTTAAAAAATTACTGAAGACACATCTCTTTAACAAATACCTGTTGTAAAAAAAATAATTAATTAATTAAAAATTTTAAAAAAGGTGGGGGGGGGGCGTGTGCCGCGGCATCGAATAACATTCAGCTTTGATGAATTTACAGTATAGTTGGTTTTCTTTATAGCTTCTGACTTGTGGTGTTCTCATTTGTAAGTCGCTTTGGATAAAAGCGTCTGCTAAATGACTAAAAGTAAATGTAATGTAAATGTAAATCACGGTTTGTCTATAACGAACACCATGTTCGAGCACAAGGGTGTCCATAAGTGCACATGGCGCCAGAATGCCCTAGGCCACAGTTCAATGGTCGACTTTGTAGTTGTGTCATTGTCTTGTGAAGAGAGGAGCTGAGCTGTCAACTGATCACCACCTGGTGGTGAGTTGGATCAGATGGCGGGTGAAGATGCCGGTCAGACAAGGCAGACCTAAACGTATAGTGAGGGTTTGCTGGGAACGTCTGGCAGAAAAACCCGTCAGACGGATGTTCAACTCTCACCTCCGTCAGAGCTACAACCTCATTCCGGGGGAGGTGGGGGACATTGAGCCTGAATGGTTCGGTGAGTTCGGTGAGACCTTGGAAAGTGACTTTCGGTCGGCTCCTAGAAGATTCTGGCAAACTGTCAGGCGACTCAGGAGGGGAAAGCAGTGTTCCACCAACACAGTATATAGTGGAGGGGGGTGCACTGTTGACTTCGACTGGGGACGTCATTAGGCGTCATTAGACGTCATTAGAGCTTCTGGGGTGGATGAGATCCGCCCGGAGTTCCTCAAAGCTCTGGATGTTGTGGGGCAGACTTGGCTGACGCGCCTCTTTAACATTGCATTGTCATCGGGGCAGTGCCTCTGGACTGGCAGATGGGGGTGGTGGTGCCTCTTTTTAAAAAGGGGGACCGGAGGGTGTGTTCCAATTACAGGGGAATTACACTCCTCAGCCTCCCCGGCAAAGTCTATGCAGGGCTACTGGAGAAGGGAGTCCGACTGATAGAACCTCGGATCCAGGAGGAGAAGTATGTTTTTCATCCTGGTCGTGGAACACTGGACCAGCTCTTCACTCTCTCCAGGATCCTCGAGGGTTTATGGGAGTTCGCCCAACCAGTCTACATGTGCTTTGTAGATCTGGAGAAGGCTTTCGACTGTGTCCCTCTGGGTATTTTGTGGGTATTTTGTGCTTCGTGAGTATGGGGTACATGACTCCTTACTATGGGCCATTCAGTCCCTGTATTTGCGAAGCAGGAGCTTGGTTCGCATGGCCGGCAGTAAGTCGAACTTGTTTTCAGTGAGGGTTGGACACCGTCAGGGCTGCCCTTTGTCACTGGTTCTGTTCATAATTTATATGGACAGAATTTCTAGACGCAGCCAGGGGATGGAGGGTGTCCGGTTTGGTGATCTGAGGATCACGTCGCTGCTGTTTGCAGACGATGTGGTCCTGTTAGCATCATTAGGCTGCGAACTTCAGCTCTTACTGGATCGGTTGGCAGCCGATTGTGAAGCGACCAGGATGAAAATCAGCATCTCCAAATCTGAGGCCATGGTTCTCAGTCAGAAAAGGGTAGAGAGTCCTCTCTGGGTCAGGGAGCAGGATCTCGGGGTCTTGTTCACGAGTGATGGTAAGATGGAGCGTGAGATTGACAAACGGATCAGCGCGGAGTCAGCAGTAATGCGGACCCTATACTGGTCTGTTGTGGTAAAGAAGGGGCTGAGCCACAAGGCAAGGCTCTCGACTTACCAGTCAATCTACGTTCCGACCCTTAACTATGGTCATGAGCTTTGGGTAATGACCGAAAGAGCAAGATTGTGAATACAAGCGGCCGAAATGGGTTTTCTCCACAGGGTGGCTGGGCTTTCCCTTAGAGATAGGGTGAGAAGCTCGGTCATCCGGGAGAGACTCGGAGTGGAGCCGCTACTCCTCCGCATTGAAAGGAGTCAGTTGAGGTGGTTCGGGCATCTGGTAAGGATGCCTCCTGGGCGCCTTCTTAGGGAAGTATTCCAGGCAAGTCCAGCTGGGAAGAGAACCCGGGGAAGATCCAGGACACGCTGGAGGGATTATATCACTCAGCTGGTCTGGGAACGCGTCGGGGTTCCCCCAGTCGAGCTGGTGGAGGTGGCTGGGGCGAGGGAGGTCTGGGTCTCCCTACTTCGGTTGCTGCCCCCGTGACCAGAACCCCGGACAAGCGTCATAGGGTTAAACCTTTGCTTAGGTGGTAATCTGGCACAGTCAGTACTGTCATTTCTCCACTTCATCCATCATCCACAACATCAGCATCATGCTAGCAATCCAGAGAGCTTTTCAGATCAATTACTTTAATTAATTACTATCCTTTTAGAAATGCTGATCTAGTGGTTAGTATCATAATCTCATGATGTACTGTGTTAAAGTCTGTTACTTAATAACAGTTGTAACAGTATCAACATGATGCTACTGCCATGATGCTACAGTGACAAACGAAATTTACAATACTAAAATAATTTTAGCTACCTTTAAGTTGTGATGTACTTGGGCTATATTGAACAAAACAAATGTACATAACCTACATATCATCACACTATCTATCAACACGATCTGGTCACCCAGGAAAGATGCTTTCATGGTTTTTTTCCTGCCTTTTTTGCCATTTTTTGCCTTTTTAGTTTTTATCAGAATTTAGGCTTAAGAAATTGTAAAGCAGTTTTGAAACACTTACGTCAATGCAAAATTATAAAAAGATCTATTTGAAAAAATTACCATAAAAATCATTTAATGATTTAATGAGTTGTACCTCATAGACTCTATTTCCAAAGAACAGTAAAATTAAACGACACTAGCAGGTTTTTAAATTACTTGTTTACATTATTGACTTTGTACTGCCACATCCACACAAACACTATAAACTCTCAAAAGAATACAATTCACTCTTCCTTCTCTTCTATCACTATCCCCTTGCTTAAATGCCCCTATAAAGCCACTTTATTCTGGAAACATTACCATAAAGCATTTATTTCCAATGCAGGAATATCCACTAACCCAATATTTGAATGCAAAGCATCATTCTGGTAACTGATTACTACTGCATCTGCTTTCACATATTCTCCTTTACATAACAGTGTAGCGTGAAGCAGCCCAATCAATATGGACACACTCACATGCACACACGCACACAGACACACACACATATACAGACACATACAGACACACAGAATCGTTTCTCATTAGTATAGCAATTTTGATGAGCTGTGGATCTAAATGATGGCTTTATGCATTAAAATTCATGATATTTAGCATCCAGCTCTCCTTTTCCCTTTTTCTGTTGTTATTTTACTGTACTCCATAATTTCTTGCCATTAAAGTAAATCACATGGTTTTGATAAAATGAACTGGCAGAGGCCCAAGTCCTTGCAAGTTTGTTTTCAATACAGTACATAATACATAAATTAAATATTATTTAAGGACAAAACCAGGAAAATATGCACATGTGCCAGTTTATCAAATCTTGCAAAACAGACATAGCAAAGGCATTTCAAACATTTGTAGGCTTAGAATTTTTTTTCTGCAGTCAAAATGACAAATGTTAATATGTATAATTAAGTTCGTTGTCATGTTGACTTTAATTGTATATCGGTTTTAAAAAAAATTTGAAAACAAGTTTTTCTACTCGCTTATGTATTTATGTTTGTGTTGTATGAAATGGACATATAATAAAAATGAAAGTAAAGTAAAAGAAAATGTCACCGCTTCATACTAAATCCTAGAATATATGTGTTCTTAATAAGGACACTTAAAACATCAATAATCCTAGAGGTTTTCAGCAACAGCTGAATTAACATAAAACTAATGTTATAATTGTGGATCCTACAAATTTTTTGACATACATACAGTACATTTACGTCTATTCCTATGTGTGTGTGTGTGTGTGCATGTGTGTGTGTGTCAGTCATAGTAAACAAAAAAGCTTTACATATAACTACTTATCTTTGGAATCAGCTTAAGCAATGTGCAAATATCTTTCGTTTTACATCAACAAAGGCTAAAGAGCACACAATTGTTTCAAATGCCTAGCAATTCAATAACATTTTGTTTTCTTTTTTCTTTAATTTAACCATAATTTAAATTCTTTATTAAACCACAGAGTCAGCACGGTGGCTTAGTGGTTAGCACGTTCGCCTCTCAGCGCTAGGGATTCCCGGTTCGAATCCCCATCTGGGTGTAGTTTCCATGTTCTCCCCGTGTCTGCGTGGGTTTCCTCCGGGTTCTCCGGTTTCCTCCCACAGTCCAAAAACATGGATCAAGTCAATTGAATTCTCAAAATTGCCCCATATAGAGTGTGTATGTGTGAGTGAGTGTGTGCCCAGCGATGGATTGGCGCCCTGGTCCTGGGTCTATCTGCCCAGCGCCCGAGACTTCTCCCCTGGATGGGCATGGGGAACCCCACCGCGACCCTAATAGAGGATAAAGCGGGAGATAATGAATAAATAAACCACAGAGTCTAATCATGGATTACTGTTCATTTATCTACCTAGATTCTGCGCTTATTAAATAGATAGTCCTGTTCACTATTTTGTCTCAGTGTCTCAGTTTAAATCTGTGTCACACAGACAGACAGCAAGGGAAAAAATTGTGTGAAAATTTTCGCTCACCACACTGTGGTCTCTACGGGGCTGTCATTGGGTTGCCGGTAGTCGAGCTGAGAGAAAAGTGGGAACAAGACCTGGATACCCCCAATGGAGTGAATGGCACTGTGGATCGAATGAGTGACTATGGCCTTTACATCCTACAAGAGAAAAACAATGGAGAAAAAAAAATAAACATTGGTTTAATAGTCTGTTTAACATCTAAAATTCAAAACCTTATAGTAACATATTGCATAGTATTTAAGTTTTTTTTTTTTTTACACAGCTGACAATAAAATATTATAATACCAGATTAAAAAAAAAAGAATGCTACAAAATAACATTCTGTAACAATAACAAATGCTAGGCCACAATGTTGAATCAAAAATATTTTTTAACTATGTATCTTATGTACAATTGTGCTTGAAAGTTTGTGAACCCTTCAGAATTTTCTATATTTCTGTATAAATAATATTTAAAACATTATCAGATTTCCGCACGGTGGCTTAGTGGTTAGCACGTTCGCCTCTCAGCGCTAGGGATTCCCGGTTCGAATCCCCATCTGGGTGGAGATTCCATGTTCTCCCCGTGTCTGCGTGGGTTTCCTCCGGGTTCTCCGGTTTCCTCCCACAGTCCCAAAACATGGATCAAGTTAATTGAATCCTAGAAATTGCCCTATTTAGAGTGTGTCTGTGTGAGTGAGTGTGTGCCCAGCGATGGATTGGCGCCCTGTCCTGGGTCTATCTGCCCAGCGCCCGAGACGTTCTCCCCTGGATAGGCATGGGGAACCCCATCGCGACCCTAATAGAGGATAAGCGGGAGATAATGAATGAATGAATTATCAGATTTCCATAGAAGTCCCAAAAGTTCACAAAAGTGCACACCCACTTGGAAGAATTTGAGCTGTTCCTCTATACAAAACAGCTTTAACTCTGGGATACTGTTGGGTTTCCTCAAATGAACTGATTAGATAACATTTTAAGGGAATGAAGGTCAGCACTTTAAGGTCATGCTATTTTAAAATACTAAATGTATTGTTTTTTATTCCAACCTTTGATGGAACATCTTGTGTGCTTAGGGTGATTGTCTTGCTGCATGACCCACCTTCTCTTGAGATTTAGTTTATAGATACGTCCTGACATTTTCCTTTAAAATTATCTGATATAATTCAGAATTTATTTTTCCATTGTTCCAAGCTGTCCTAAGTCAGATGCAGCAAAACAGGTCCAAACCATGATACTACCACAACCATGTTTTAAAAGGGGTAAGGTTCTTATGCAGGAATGCAGTGTTCTGTTTTGGACAGCAGTGGCATTCTCCTTGCAACCCTGTCATGCTCACCATTGTTGGTCAGTGTTCTCCTGATTGTTGATTCATTAACATTAACAGGATCCAACGTGAGAGAGGCCTTCAGTTACCTAGAAGATACCCTGGGGTCCTTTGCGACCTCACCGACTATTATGTGCCTTGCTCTTGAATAGTGTAGGTGCGAAAAGTAGGATAGGTGTGGTGTGGGACAGTTATACATGTCCTGCAAATTGAGACATTGTCCAGTTTTGAAATGCATATTTTATTATCTGACATTGATCAAAAGGCTAGATTGGCGCCCTGTCCTGGGTGTATCTGCCCAGCGCCCAAATTTTTCGTCTTTGGATGGGCATGGGGAACCTCCCCGCGACCCTAATATAGAATAAAGCGGAAGAAGGAAAGCAATAAATATTGTAATCAGGGAGTGGGGTGGGCTGTTTGAATAAAAACTGGGAAACTATCTACCTCTGGGTGAATCCAGTGCAAGGCCAGTTGGATAAAGTTAGTTTAATATTCAACATTTGGTAGATTTATTTTTTTCTCCTCACAATTGAAGTCCCAAATCTATTGGATTACATCAAAATCCTCTGTCCAAAATGGCTTACAATGTTTTCTTATATTAGAGTACTTGGTAAAGTTGCATTTAAACAAGACATATTTGTTAAGTTTTTTTTCAGTCTATTATTGATTCATTCATTGTCCTCCGCTTTAACCTATGTTAGGGTTGCCCGGGGGGGCACACACTCACTCACACAGACACACTCTATATGGGGCAATTTGGAGAACTCAATTGACTTGATCCATGTTTTTGTACTGTGGGAGGAAACCAGAGAACCCGGAGGAAACCCATGCGGACACAGGGAGAACATGGAAACTCCACCGAGACGGGGATTCGAACCGGGAATCCCTAGCGCTGAGAGGCGAACGTGCTAACCGCTAAGTGGTTCAAATAAACATTTTAAATGGAAGTAAATACTGAACAATATAGTCTATATATTAATATAGTCTAAATTCTTGGCTGTATGAAGTATGTGTGAGTCACCGCCTGCATAGTGGATTGTGGTTAACTTTAGTTTGCATTTCCTGTTCTGCTTTAACAGATTTAATGTTAATCAAAAAGATCACAAGTATGTATTTACCTGTAGCATTAGAGCATGAGGAGAGTGAACAAAGATGGACGCATTCTCTCTGGGTGAGGACTCAAGGCAAAGCTGTGCATCTGTGGCCTTTGCATTATAAGTGAAGGCGATACTGCTGGCCAACTTCCCGTCATACAAAACCTGCTTATGGTGCTCAGCCAAGTGGATATCGCTTTCTGACTTGAACTTAAAAGTGCTCTATGGAAAGAAAAAAAAAGTCTGTCATACATTTTAAATTATTTATAAAAATATGGTACAGAATATTAACATTAACAGATGTTATAGTATTAGAAGTCCTTACACGTGATTTCAATGTAATCTGTGTTGTAAAATTAGGCAATGATCAGGCAATGATGTTAATTTGATGCAGATTGTAGGACATCTTCCAGTTAATAGACTTAAGAACTCTCTATAGGCCACTTGCATTCTGCAATCCACATTATACTAGGTGTATTCTTTAAACCATTTATTTAACAGAAGAACGCAAAACAACCTGGGCACATTCTTTAACATATACACCCAGGGGTAATTTAGTACTTTTAATTTGCATGAGCATTTTAACATAAAATGAATGTTAGCCACCCAGGCAGCAGTACGACCAACTAGGCCATAAGCCCATTGCCACCTAGCAATAAGAAATTAAAATATCATTTGTATTGTTAAGTTACTGTACAAGAACTCATTGCTATACCAAAGCTAGCCACAAAATTATATAAAGGGATTTAGTATTAACAAATCCGTAATTTAATGCCAAACAAATCTAAATTCTAATGAGGAGTAAGAAGGGGTAAGAAAGAAATTACATATACAGTGGATGAACATTATTTTAAGTCAATAAATAACAACAATAAAATGGTGTGACTTTTAATGTTAAAAAAGATAAATTCAAACTGCAGCTGGCAATTAAGATGTTTTGTCATTAGAAATGTAAAAGACCAAAGTTAGAAATAAGGAGGTAAAAATACAGTTTGGAAACAATACATGGCTGGAGAATGATTAAACTTCTTTTTCAAATGTATGTCTGTTTATGTCTAGATGTGCCTTCCATTTAGCTGCTAAAACATATTCAGAAGTTGATTGTGGAACACAGATCACTTTACTTCAAAGAAACATATGCAATAAAAAAAGGATAGGACACCAATTTCTCTATGCCACCATTACAATCAGTCAGTAACTAATTTATTTTAATTTACTTTTATTCAACCAGCAATTTTATTTTTAATACAATGATTTACAAGAGGCGGCACGGTGGCTTAGTGGTTAGCACATTCGCCTCTCAGCGCTAGGGATTCCCGGTTCGAATCCCCATCTGGGTGGAGTTTCCATGTTCTCCCCGTGTCTGCGTGGGTTTCCTCCGGGTTCTCCGGTTTCCTCCCACAGTCCAAAAAACATGGATCAAGTTAATTGAATTCTCAAAATTGCCCCGTTTAGAGTGTGTCTGTGTGAGTGAGTTTGTGCCCAGCGATGGATTGGCGCCCTGTCCTGGGTGTATCTGCCCAGCGCCCGAGACGTTCTCCCCTGGATGGGCATGGGGAACCCCACCGCGACCCTAATAGAGGATAAGCGGGAGATAATGAATGAATGAATGAATGAATGAATGAATGAATGAATGATTTACAAGAGGCATCATTGTGGAAAAAAATATTTCTCAGCTTTTATTAACATTTGAACAAAAAGTGTCATGTCCAAAATTATTCATACCCTTCTCAATAATTAATTGAAAAGCCTTTATTGGCTATTACAGCAATCAAACGCTTCCTTGCAATCACTCTTTATGGTCAGATAAATCAAAAATTTTATTGTTTGGCCACAATGATGTGTCCTTCATTTGGCATAAAAAAAGGAGAAGCCTTCAACCCTAAGCACACCATCCCCACTGTCAAACATGGTGGTGGGAACCTAATGTTTTGGGGGTGTTTATCAGCCAATGGACCAGGGAACTTGATCGCAGTAAATAACACCATAAAAAAGGAGCAATACATCAAGATTCTCAACAACATCAGGCAGTCTGCAGAGAAACTTGGCTTTGGGAACCAGTGAACATTTCAGCATGACAACGACCCATAACACACAGCAAAAGTGGTAGAAAAATGGTTAGCAGAAATTAACATTAACGTTTTGCAGTATCCCAGCCAGAGTCCTGACTTGAATCCAATTGAGAATCTGTGGAGGGAGCTAAAGATCAGGGTGATGGCAAGGAGACCCTCCAAACTCAAAGAGCTTTAGCTCATCGCTACAGATGAATGGACAAAAATAACAGTGGAGACAATGAAAAATGCTGGTGAGCATTTATAGGAAGCGTTTAATTGCTGTAATAGCCAATAAAGGCCTTTCAATTAATTATTGAGAAGGGTATGAATGGGCATGCCACTTTTTGTTCAAATGTGAATAAAAGCTGAGAAATATTTTTTTCCACTCTTGTACATCATTGTATTATCTCCTGGGAGATGCCTGTGCCGTTTCTGGTCAAAAATAAAATTGACGGTTGAATTTATTTGTATTTGTTGATTATTTGTATGAATAATTTCAGGCTTGACTGTGTATATATTCATTCATTCATTCATTCATTATCTCCCGCTTTATCCTTTATTAGGGTCGCGGTGGGGTTCCCCATGCCCATCCAGGGGAGAACGTCTCGGGCGCTGGGCAGATAGACCCAGGACAGGGCGCCAATTCATCGCTGGGCACACACTCACACACATAGACACACGCTATATGGGGCAATTTTGAGAATTCAATTAACTTGATCCATGTTTTTGGACTGTGGGAGGAAACCGGAGAACCCGGAGGAAAACCACGCAGACACGGGGAGAACATGGAAACTCCACCCAGATGGGGATTCAAACCAGGAATTCCTAGCGCTGAGAGGCAAACGTGCTAACCACTAAGCCACCGTGCCGCCGACTGTGTGTATATATATATATATATATATATATATATATATATATATATATATATATATATATATATATAT
>JAFMOD010000246.1:524584-547084 GCA_019802435.1 Corydoras maculifer
CTGCGTGGGTTTCCTCCGGGTTCTCCGGTTTCCTCCCACAGTCCAAAAACATGGATCAAGTCAAATGAATTCTCCAAATTGCCTCATATAGAGTGTGTATGTGTCTGTGTGAGTGAGTGTGTGCCCAGCGATAGTGTCAAAAGTCCCGCTGCCGGAGGAAACGAGGAAAGCGTGGATGTTGAACAAAAATTAGTCTTTATTAACTCGGTCGTGGAGTAAAGGGTAACAAACCCCAAAACGCGAAAAACAAAGTCACTAAAGGTAAGGCGATGACGTCAGCGGAGTTCTCTCCTGAGCCGGCGAAGATGCGGCGAAGAACGCGGCGGAGGCAGGCACGTAGGCGCAAGTAGTGAGTGCGTGCACAAGCTACGCACTCAGACCAAACCCAGTAGAATGCAAAAACCTATGTACTGGTGGACCCGGGACGCCGACTTAAGTAGCAGCTGCCGCCGATGAGGCGCACCTGAAACTAGTAATCAGTAGAGGGTGAATGGTGATTGGATGAACGTGAAACAGGTGTATTAATGGGTGTGCGTGTATGTGTGACAGATAGATTGGCGCCCTGTCCTTTGCCCAGCGCATATATAGAAATATATCCATCCATCCATTATCTTCCGCTTTATCCTATATTAGGGTCGCGGGGGGGTTCCCCATGCCCAACCAGGGGAGAACATTTCGGGCGCTGGGCAGATACACCAAGGTGACCCTGTAACGGACGCGCGTTTTTGCGTGCTGGGATGCATGCTCAGATAAATGGGGACAGTAGACGCAAAGCGTGATTGTGCATTATATGTATTTGTGTCTGTCTGTAGGTTATCTACCATGTTTATCGTTACAGCATGTCGGACGAGAGGAGCAATTTATATTCACGAGCGATGCTGCATCGCGTACGGTTTCTTTGTCATACCTTAACCCCCGTAACCATGCATGTGTATCTGTATAGAAGCCTGATTCTGCCTCTAAAAAGGTAAAAAAATAAAATAAAAAAAAAAGTAACTCAGAATTCTAACTTTTAATCTCAGTCAGAATTTCGACTTTAAAACTTAGAATTCTGACTTTATATCCCACAATTCTGACTTTATATCCTGGAATTCTGACTTTGTATCATATCGGAATGCGGGTGACAGGCTCATAGCTCATCATATATACATATACATGAGGCGCGCAAAAATGCTGCTTGTGGTTTGGTTATACGTCAATGTGTTTAAACAATTTTGTGGTACATACTTTAATTCACTTTTTTTAAATGAAATCTAATTAAACAGTTAAACAACCTTGCCTTTGATCTATTATCATTGAGACTTTCCCAGTTTATTACGGTAACTGCTCTGCATCAGACCAAAACACGCTTCAGCGGTTGGAACAACTGCCCAGCGCATCACTGACACTCAGTTATTTACAGTTTAACAATGTGACTCAGCCAGATGGGGTACGAAACTCTAGGGAAAACAGAAAGCTCGCAACTCTGCAGATATAAAAGTTATATTATTACTCCTAACAAAAAACGAGCGCTAGAATCGGGAAGCATAAGGAACCAAAAGGTCTTTAACTGGAGACTGAGCAAAGCACGTTGAAAGAGAAGAGGAGAGGGGAGGGGAGGGGCTGCTCTCGGCACAGCTCCATCACTTTCGCTGAAAGTGGTCACGTGGTCTCCTCTCGCTCTCTTTTACTGAACAGCTCAGAGCCTCCGCTCTGGTTAAAGGCTGAGGCCTTGATCAGCTCTTTCGAGCAGAGAAACGTACTGCAAACAAAAACATCAACAACAGAAAAGTTGTGGAACGGATTTTGGCTTTGCCCCAGGGAAAGAGAAGCCTCGGCAGTGTCAAATAACCAACACTACAGAAATGCACACTTGGTGCGGTCGATATTCAAACGGTGTGACAAATTGCCCCAGTCGGCTTGCCGTATAAATGGATATGCCGACTGATGCGCCTTGTCAAACCGCCTAAAATCCTGGAAGAGTTCAGGATACAGGATGTATCTGGCCGGGACCCAGGTCCGTTCCTCTGGGCCATAGCCCTCCCAATCCACCAGGTATTGGGTGGCGCCTTGGACCTTTCGGGAATCCAATTACTGCCTCACTGTGTGGGCTGGGGCTCCCGCCACCAACCGAGGCTCAGGTGGTTGGCTAGATGAGGCGGGACAACGACACAAGTATGTTTTGAGCCAAGATACGTGAAAGGTGCGGTGAAAAGGTGGGGTGATCTGACGTAAGTCACCGGAGCATGCGGCCAAGGTCTTGGTTCACTCTCTCGGTCTTACTGTTGGACTCCAGGTGGAAGCCTGACAAAGGACTAGCTGTAGCCCCCAGCAGTTGGCAAAATGCCTTCCGAAAAGACTGGCAAACTGGGGTCCAACGGTCAGACTGAGAGAGTCAACCAAGACCTTGTGTCTTGTGCCTTGTGACCTTGCCTTATGTCGGATCAGCCTAAGATCTGGGCTGAACAACTCTCCTGAGCAGAATACGCTCACAATGCCCTTTGGCACTCAGCCATAGGCATAGTCTCGGTCGGAGACTATGTTTTTAAAGATCCCATGGACCCTTACCACATGTTGGGATGAGGATAAAGAGGTCTGCAGTCTCTCGGGCATTGGGAAGTATTGGCAAGGCCACAAACACGATGGGACAGGTAGAGGCTGCAAGAGGTGCGCAGGGTTCTCTTGACTTGGACCTCGGAGAAGATTTCAGTGCTAGAAGAGCGCATTCGGGTTTTAGAACAGGGTCATGTTAGTAAAGATGTGTCAGGGACCAGTTTAGCCAGCCCGAATGCCACAGAATCAGGTCCTAAATCTCCAGCTTTAGAGCCCTCGCAGCAGGGCGAGTGGGTGACGACCAGGCAACGTACACGTGGAACTGAGCATCACTCTTCTAAAGTAAAGTAGTTGTCTCAGGTCCCCTACCAATTAGGCGTGGCGGCGAAACCTACAGCAGGTTATGGTCGCTACGTTGCTGGATGTCTAAGTGGTGCTCAGAAAACAACATTACTTTTATCGATAATTGGTCTACTTTTGAGGGAAGGCCTGGCCTTTGAAATGGGACGGCATCCATCCTTCCCGGGAGGGTGCTGCACTCATGTCACATAACATAGCCGATAGGGTTTTTTCTTCAGATAGGAATAAAAATTGACAATTCAGAGCCAAGGCCAGGCAGCAGACAGAATGGCCTAACCAACTGCCTGCGAACTGCCAGGAGTCATCACCCACAATAACTAGGTTCCATACCATTAAGACAGTTATCAAGTATCGCAGTGAGCAAAAAACAAAAAGAGTCCAAAAAGTGTGCCAAAAAAATTTCATTAATATCAATACAACTTCAAGTAATGTAAGAAACACTTTTAAGTTAAAACTTGGGTTATTAAACATTAGGTCACTTTCATCAAAATCAGCTCTAGTTCAAGAAATAATAACTGATAACTTTCTGAATGTCTTTTGTCTCACAGAGACCTGGATTAGGGCCAATGAATACCTAGCATTAAATGATGCCTCTCCACCTGGTTATACTTATGCTCATAAACCACGTCTTAGTGGACAAGGAGGTGGAGTGGCGATGATCTATAAAGAAAACATAAATGTAACACTTAATAATAAGTATGAGTCAAAATCTACGATTTAGAAATTGATATTGATCCAGTCATTAAACTGCAATACGATATGAAGCGTACAATCATTCCCTCTACTGCTGCGTCATTCCTACAACATTTACCCGAATTAAATATTAAACCAGCATCAGGACCCGATGAACTTGAAAACACAGCGGAATACCTTAAACACACCCTCCATTAATGATGAGGTGGGTAAAGCGGTGAAACGCCAGCATAAACAGATCACAGATTACCCCCCAACACAGCCAAGCCTGAGATCTATATCTTTATGTACAGGGGATTAATTAAATGCAAGATAGAATAAATGTGTCTTATAGAAGGTTGAAGATAGAATAAATGTGTCTATAGAAGGTTGCCCTGGAAATAATGAACCCTAGGAGGAATGAACCGTAGAGGAGTGAAAGGTGGACTTCTCCAGCTTTACATATAATTTGTGTTGTAACAAAAGCTGGATGACCTGTCACACGTTTGACATGTTCTTTGATAGACCGACTGTACACCGTGTGCAGAATTATTAGGCAAATGAGTATTTTGATCACATCATTCTTTTTACATATGTTGTCCTACTCCAAGCTGTATTGGCTTGAAAGCCAACTACCAATTAAGTAAATCTGGTGATGTGCATCTCTGTAATAAGGAGGGGTGTGGTCTAATGACAGCAAAACCCTATATAAGGTGTGCTTAATTATTAGGCAACTTCCTTTCCTTTGGCAAAATGGGTCAGAAGAGAGATATGACGGATTCTGAAAAGTTGATGCAGCAGTCCTAAAATTGAAAAAGAACAAAAAAGAACCTCGCACCCGCCGGCAAAGACGATGGATGAATAAATCCTTGGTCCAAAGCCTCACACACATTAATTTCCATGGCTGCCCACTCAGATGGATTAAGTGAAAACAAGCGGCCCCTGGGAGTGGAGGAAGCGGAAGCAGGTTTATGGCACAATCATAGGTTCTATGTGGAGGGAGAACCTGAGCCCATGTCTTGCTGAAGACCTCTCCAAGATCATGATATGACAGTGGAACTTTGAAAAGGTCTAGTACATCCTTCCTAGCTGGCAATTGAGGTTTTCTGGTTAATAAACAGGCCTCCTGGCGCCATGGAGCCCACCCATAGATCAAGCAGGTCTGCCAGTCAATCTGGGGGTTATGTTGGCTCGACCATGGGAACCGCAGTACTATTAGTACTTAGTATTAGTATAAGTGGGGAGTGTCTAGTAGACTTAGAGCAGGGGTGCCCACACTTTTCTGGCCCGAGATCTACTTTTCCATTGGACAGGTCATCAAGATCTACTAGG
Organism: Corydoras maculifer; assembly: GCA_019802435.1. Lineage (NCBI taxonomy): Eukaryota > Metazoa > Chordata > Actinopteri > Siluriformes > Callichthyidae > Corydoras > Corydoras maculifer. The sequence goes on from JAFMOD010000246.1 coordinate 529,481, forward strand.
GTTAATCTTTTTTTAGGCTTTTATATTGAATCCTGTTAACACACATCATGTCGATTCTGTTAGAATTGCTCTATTAAACACATTCCAGCAAATAGCGTGGAGAAAACTTGGAGAAAACCCAAATGACCAAACACACAGTATACAGCACAAATGTAAAACTGAAACCTGCATTTCCACAAACAGAACATGAATATTAATAAAAGTAAATACATTTTGAGTTTGACATTGTAAAAAAATATTAATCCTCCCACTCTAGATGAAAGTGCTACATTTTAGTTATTTTAGAGCAAAGTCCTTCACTCATCTTGTCAGTCAAATAAAGTGCAAAAACACAAAGAGAAACTATCTAATGTAGATGATTCGCGAGGCAGTGCTTCGGATTTAGGGGCGTGGCCACATGCCGGTTTTGAGAACAGTGAGAGAGACGGGGGGGTGGCAGAATGGTCACTTGCACAATGATGGAGATCGCAATTCAGAATGACATATTGTGTGTGTGTGATTGTGTGCGCGTGTGTGTAAGTGCTTCTGCTACTGTGCTGTAAAAGAAAAAAAAAAAAAATCATACTGCTCATATGTGATTTTTTTTTTTTTCAAACCTCCATCGGGGGTATTGAGGGTTCGGCCTAGACCTGGTCCCCCTGACAGGGTCTGGCCATCGCGATTGGGATCAATTATTCGTAAACATGGAATCAGTTTCCACTCTTAGGGTTACACTCTTAGGGTTATTTCAGCTAACCGTAATGATGTTCGTTCAGTCAGTAAGCTCGAGGACTGCATCCAAGATATTAAAATATGGATGTAAAAAAACTTCCTACTGCTAAATTCTGATAAAACAGAGTTTCTGATAGTTGGACCCAAGGACAAAATTAACAAAGATTCTAACACTATGTTAAACCTTGATAACTCTTTAATTAGAACCAGTTCATCTGTTAATAATCTCGGTGTCATTATTGTCAGATCTCTCCTTTACAAAGTACATTAACAATATTACTAGAATTGCATTTTTTTCAACTTCGTAACATTTCGAAGCTACGAAATATCCTCTCCCTCCAAGATGCAGAAAAACTTATTCATGCTTTTATTACCTCAAGGTTAGATTATTGTAATTTACTTCTGACAGAATGTTCTAATAAATCATTACATAAATTGCTACTTGTGCAAAATGCTGCAGCTAGAGTTTTAACTAAAACCAGAAAGTTTGATCATATCAGTCCTGTGTTATCAAACTTGCACTGGCTACCAGTTAAGTTTCGTATTGAGTACAAAATTTTATTGATAACATAAAATTCTACATAATCAGGCTCCACAGTATCTAAGTGAGCTGATTCAATTGTACAAGCCAACACGTGAGCTCCGATCTCAAGGTGCTGGTTTACTCTTAGCTCCTAGAGTAAATAAAATTACTGCTGGTGGAAGAGCGTCCTCCCCCAAGGCTCCTCAACTTTGGAATAGCCTTCCAGTTACTGTTCGTGATTCCGAAACACTATTAATCTTTAAAAATAAATTAAAAACACATTTATTTAATCTGGCGTTTAATTAATTCCCTGTAGATAAAGATGTAGATCTCAGGCTTGGCTGTATTGGGGTGGTAATCTGTGATCAGTGAATGCTGGCGTTTTCACCTCTTCACACACCTCTTCAATAATTGGGGGTGTGACGCTGAAATTATGCTGTTCTGGGGAGCCATCTCAACTATGTAGAGTCTGCAGTATCTGCCTCTTTTAGTTATGCTGCTCTAGTCAGTGATGCCGGAGCCACATGCTGCACTGTGTCAATAATTTACTTATTAATTAAATGCTATGCTTTATTATTAGCTCTAACTGCCTTCCTTGTCTGTTTCTTTTGAGGTGTGGCCGTCTTCCTGGAGATCTTCATCCATGGTTCTGTTGACGAATACTGGATGGAACCTGAATATTAATTGGACTGGCGGTCCTGCAGGACCCTCTTAATGGACTCACATATAGTTTTCCAGTTGTTAGTTTTTTTCCATTTGTTAAATATCTGTACATGGCTGTCCTACACTGTTGTTGCTGCCCCCACTGAGTCTTGGTCCTCCCAAAGTTTCTTCCTTAAATAACAACATAAAAGGGAGTTTTTTCTTGCCACTGTCGCTTCGACTTGCTCTTTGGGGGTTTAAAGACTTCATTCTGTAAAGCTGCTTTGTGACAATGTACTGTTGTAAAAAGCGTTGTATAAATAACTAACTTGAACTTAGAAACCAGTGGGACCCCGGTACACCTATCTACTGTCTGGAGAAGTCACGCAAAAAGTGGTCTTCATGGAAGAGATGCAGCAGAGGCCATTCCTCTGACATGGAAATAAGCCCAAGCAACTGAACTATGCACGGAAACATAGGAACTAGCATGAAAAAAAATGGAAGCAGGTGCTCTGGACTGATGAATCATTAAATATTTGGCTGTAGCAGAAGGCAGTTTGTTCACCGAAGGGCTGGAGAGTGGTACAATAATGAGTGTCTACAGGCAATTTAAAACATGGTGGCTTTTCCTTGTATGTTTTTAGGCTGTATTTCTGCAAATGGAATTTGAGATTTGGTCAGGATTAATGGTATACTCAATGCTTAGAAAAAAAGGCAAATACTTTTCAATCATGCAATACCATCAGAGAGGCATATGATTGGCCCAAATTTATTCTGCAGCAGGACAACGACCCCAAGCATACAGCCAATGTCATTAAGAAATATCTTCAGTATAAAGAAGAAGTAATCCTGGAAGAGATGGTATGGCCCCCACAGAGCCCTGATCTCAACATCATCGAGTCTGTCTGAGATTACATGAAGAGACAGAAGGATTTGAGAAAGCCTACATCTACAGAAGATCTGTGGTTAGTTCTCCAAGATGTTTGGAACAACCTACCAGCAGAGTTCCCTTAAAAACTGTGTGCCAAATAGTAATTTGATTTACATTTTGTTATTTGATGAAAAACTATTAACACTTCCATTTTTTAAAGCATACTTAGTTTACAGCATTTTTCACACCTGCCGAAAACTTTTGCACAATACTGTATATTTTTTTTCGCTGTGTTGGTAAATGTTTAATAAAGACATGTTATATGGGGTGGTTCTACAGTTTTCCTTTATCCAGGGTTGTGACTGCAGAATTACTTTAAAAGAGACACTTTAAAAAATATGAATATATAGTGAATATATTTTTATAAATTTAAAATTTATAAATTTATAAAAATGGGGAGGAAGGGGGGTCAGCAGTTGATTTGGGCACGCTTACAACAGGTATCTGACCACTATAAACATGTGTTTTCAGTCTTCAATAACACAAGAAAAAGTTGCTATATTTGCAGTATCTTTAAAAAAAAATACATCACTAGGTCTACGTAATTTTGGGGGGTCTAAATGGGGTCTAATTTCAGATTTATTAAGACATAGGTAATTGGGGTGAATGAGATTTACTGAGCTTGTCAGAGGTATTTTGATTTTCACATTTTTGTTAAGCCACTAGTTCCTCTGTCATTGTTTTTTGCAGACACTACTGCAGTGGAATGCAAATTGAATAGATTAATCCCTAAATCACAGCACAACCACATGCTCCGGTGCATTATCTTAATGAACAGCAGAGGTGCCATCGCTCTAATGGCACTCAAATAGCTTGCCTTTGCACAACTCCCATCAGGCTATTTAGAGTAACAACATTAGCGGATGAGCATGTCCTCCTACACATATATCCTGCAGCATCCTCTGAACTATCATCACAGATCCAACAAAATAGATCACAAAGAGTGGGAGGAAATTTGCATATCTTTGAAAGTGATCGTTTTATTCCTTATGTGCAATACATTTAACATGTTGTACTGACACTTGTGTCAAACTCTGTTGGGATCATTTCTTAGAAACTAAATATAGATTAATAGAGACAGTAAATACATTTACTTATGGAATAAGAAAACATTTTGCATAATTAAGTGATCTGATCCATCTGAGGATATTTGGATCAAACTGGATCGAATAGGAGTCAGAAAAGACCCACATGCACATTTGCTTAAAAAAAAGTCAGTAAATAGTATTCTTAAATAAAATAATGAATATATAAATGCTGTCTGAAGTAAATATTTTTATGCATCAGCATTAGAAAAAAAGCTTGATTAATAAAACAATAAAGTGGGATACACTCTTGTCAGGTTAGCAACTATGCAACTATGATTGGTATATTTGAGGACTGTGGGAGGAAATAAATGCAAAGACTGGAAAAAAACATGCAGACTCACACAAAAAGGCCTTGTCAGAGTACGAATAATGACCTGAAACATGGTTTCTGGTCACAGAAATGGGCTTTAGTCAGAGGGCAATAAAGTTACATTTTAAAATAGCAATAGGGTGGTGGATCTGGAGTACTGCAACATCCTTGTTTGCTGCAGACAGCATATGAAAGCTACACATAGATCACTAGCAGAGTGCATTAATTACCTGTAATCAACCATCACCGCTGGATCCATCTTTCCGGCCCAGGGTCCTTACCCTTATACTACAGTTATTGCCACTAACTCAGTACTTCACACTGTGTCAACTACCACCAATTTAAGGTCATTACAATGTGTGTATGGCTGCTTTGTATATCATATGCAGACTTCACCATTTCTGAACACTCTATACAATCTAGGCATCCCTTAACATTTCCCTTATTCAACTTCAAGTAGTTTATCTATATAGTGCTTTTAACAACATTACATTATCAAAAAGCTGCTTTATAGAGTTATGAGCCAAAACCCCAAAAGAGTATGTTGAGTGGCTCCCTATGTTGTTTTTTTAGAACCAAGTCTCTGTGGGGGAATCATCCTCCTTGAGCGGCCGGGCAGCAGCAAGAGTGATTCATGATCTAGCTTTTCTTCCTTTTTAATTTTCCTAGAAACAGTATCTACATGCTTTAATTATTTTAATTAATTAAATCTAATTTGTGTTTTAACTCATTTTATTTTTAATTGCTCATTTAACATTATAGAATGCCGCAGAGACCTTTTTTAACAGCACTTCAAGGCATCAACAAAAAGTCAAAAATCGAAACAGGTTTAAAAATTTAAAATTAACAACAAAAAAAAAACCTTAAACATCTATATTTAGACAAAAATATAAAAAAGTGTTTAACAATAAATTATAAGTTTTACAATTTAGTTGATTCATAGTAGCTACTTTTGCCGTTTGATGAGAGCTTTAAAAACTCCTACCTCCTTACATAATCAGTTTTATGAGCAAACCACTTAGAATGGTTTTCAATTAACAGGTATGCCTCGTCAGAATTTTGTTCTAGAATTTATTGTCTTCCTAATGTGTTTCAGACCATCAGTTGTCTTGTGCAGTGATGGGGTTGGTACAAATATTTATATAGTTACAATCATGTTTTAAGTCAAAAGTGTTAACCATAAGCTAAAAAAAAACTTTAACAAGGGTGCAGGTGCATCAGAGCCAAAAGCATCTAAAATTAATCTTTGTTATTTTCTTTTTTTTTTTTTTAATTGAAGATTGTCCCAAAGCAGCTTTATATCACTCCAGTTATCCTTATACTGTACATACATAGCAATTTGTAATTTGAAATAATATAATTGCTTAACAAAAAAACAAATAATCAATAAATTAAAGGTAAAACATTACAATTCATTTTCATACAAAAGGCTTTACTTTCTACATTCATATAATTTTGCTATTTTATAGTGTCTATCTTAAGGCAGAATTCCATAAGACCCTAAATTTCAGCTTTGCTTTCTCAATATTTAATCATTTCATGTCGTTAAGTGGGTAAAGTTTGGGGCTTCAGGAGTTCTACAGAGGACTGTAGACGTGGACTAAATAGACATAAAAAATGCACCAAAGTATTAAAGCAAAGCAAAATTATGTATTATCCAAACTTAAAACTTTAAAGCACACACTCAAAAAGTTTGAACTTTTATGCATCCTAAATACCAGGACACCTTAGTTAAGAGTCACACCACAGGATTCCTGTGAAAAGACAGGCAAGCTCGGCTAATGCATGCTGTCCTGACATCTGGTCTTTCGCATTACTGACCTAACACACTTAACGCACACACACGCACACATGTCAAAAGAACTTTCTGTTTACTTTTAGTATAAGAACCAGGAAAATAAAGTTGTTATTAGACTCACTTTGTTTATTAATAAAAAACCTACTACAATACCAGATATATGAATAGACAAAAATACTTATCCAAAATAAAACAGTGAATACAGTAACACATATAAAGTGGTGTTTGAAAGTTTATGAAATTTCCATATATCTGCACATCTGTGAAACCATTTCAGATTTTTAAACAAGTGCTAAAAGTAGATCTCACAGCTTAACTCTGGGTTGTTTGTAAAATGATTATTAATATATCGTAAAATATTAGCATAAAATATTAATAAGCGATGAATGTTGCCTGGTAATTCAACCTTACGGTGGTGCTAATTCTCACTCCATATTGTTCACCAGTGCTAAATGGTGAAACAATCTTGTCAAGACGGTCTGTAAGGCTTAGTCACTTAGCATTTTATTTAGCCACTTTAACTACTGACTTATGAGACAAATGAGAGAACAACACAAGTCTTCGCTTTGGATAAAAGTGTCTGCTAAATGACTAAATGTAATGTAAGTGTATTAGGCAATAATGTGGTGGATTAGAATTAGAATCAGGTGTTTTCAATGAGTTGGATAGGAGTCAAATGAGATTGGTAAATTATTTTGTCTTAAGAACAGCAATACATCAAAGCATATCATGAAACGAACAAATTAGATTTCTGAGGCATTAGAAAAATAGTTATTAGTGGTTCTCACGGGCGGCTTAGTGGTTAGCACGTTAGCCTCTCAGCACTAGGGATTCCCGGTTCGAATCCCCATCTAGGTGAAGTTTCCATGTTCTCCCCGCGTGGCTGTCCTCCGGGTTCTCCGGTTTCCTCCCACATGGATCAAGTCAATTGAGTTCTCCAAATTGCCCCATATAGTGTGTGTATGTGTGCGTGTCTGTGTTAGTGTGTGCCCAGCGATAGATTGGCGCCCTGTCCTAGATGTGTCTGCCCAGCGCCCGAAACGTTCTCCCCTGGATGGGCATGGGGAACCCCCCCGCGACCCTAATATAGGACAAAGCGGAAGATAATGAATGAATGTATGGTTCTCACACTGAAAAAAGTCACAAATTCATCCCTTACGAGTTTGGACTGCATCAATCTACAATCAGACCATTTTACTTTCCAAAACTTGAACAACTACCAAGAACAGGAAATGTAATAGTATGTGAGGTTATAATGCAACCAAAAAGAACTCCAAGCAATTAAAAGGCTTTTCTTACACTGGTTTTAGGAAAAATCTAAACAATAATGGTGTAAATTGCAGGATTGCAATAAGGTCTCTCTTTAAGAATTGTAGTCATATTTAACACTTGTCATATACACGTACTTACACATTTACTTGTGTCTTAATTCAAGAACAAGGCTATGAATTATATTTAGGCTCAGTCCATTTGATTCATTTATGTTCAACCAACAAATGGGAACTAATTTTACACCGCTGCTCATCTTTCGCACCTTTGGGTTCCAGTAGTTATCCACATTCAATACAAGGCACAGACTTGGATCTGTTTCTTTCGACCTACACTCTTTTCGAAAGATTTTTGTGCTCTAGTGATGCTTGCCGCCTGGCTCTTCAACCTTACAACAATGTTCATTCCCACTCCATCGCCTTCACTACTGCTAAATCGAGAAATAATCTTCTTTACACTGTCCATAATGATGAAGCTTTTCAATATTTTCAAAAAGCAGCTCAAGACTCTTGCAGAAGACTGTTTATGTGTAATTTAAATGTATGAATAATTGAAATATCCAGTCTAAAGCAAAATGAAAGAGAGAATGGAAACTTAATATAAAGCACTTTGGGTTGTATTTTTATGAATATATATATTATAATGTATATATACACATGTATATGGTCCCATTTAGAAGTATTGGTGAGTCAAATTAATTATAGTGAACACACAATATATTCCGATTTGAGACCAGAAAAAATATATGTTGTATTTTTTGGTATATAAAAATAGATATTAGCAGCACGGTGGCTTAGTGGTTAGCACGTTCGCCTCTCAGCGCTAGGAATTCCCGGTTCGAATCCCAATCTGGGTGGATTTTCCATCTTCTCCCCGTGTCCATGTGGGTTTCCGCCCGCAGTCCAAAAACATGGATTAAGGTCAATTAAATTCTCCAAATTGCCCCATATAGAGTGTTTTGTGTGTGTGTGTGTCTGTGTGAGTGAGTGTGTGTCCAGCCATAGATTGGTGCCCTGTCCTGGGTGTATCTACCCAGCGCCCGAAACGTTCTCCCCTGGATGGGCATGGGGAACACCCCGCGACCCTGGTAAAGGATAAAGCGGAAGATAATGGATGGATGGAAAATTATATATAACACATTTTAAATACAAATTTATAGGGATGCTAAAAAAGTCAAACACCGATCACCAAAAGGACAGAAGTGAAGGAACTCAAGTACTAATGGAAGTTTAGCACTTGTGTTTTCCATTAGTGCTAGTGGAAACTGCTGGCCTAGAAATAATTAAAAAACCAAAATCTCCAGGCACTGGAATGCTATAGGCGGCTATCTCTGAGCAATAATAAATAAATCAGAGGATGATTAACAAACTGTGCAACAATAAATGACCTATTGTCTTATTGTTTTGTCTTATTTATTAAGTGGAGAAAAAAGAAAGATGTGCTTAATTAATAGAGTGTTTTAAAAATGTAGGATTTTTTTTTTTTTTAAACAGGTTGCACTGGCGCAACACCTTAACACACCACAGTCATTTTTACAGTGTTTCGGCAGTGCTGAGTATTATCCGCAACCCAAATAATCTGTAGTGGTTATGAGGAGTTCTTATCATTAAGGAAAGCATATAAATGAAAAACAGATTGAATACAGTATGCAATTGTAAAAATGAAATGTGTAGCATCAGAGCACATCAGCACTAAAACTGGGTCATGGAGCATTTGAGCTGGGTCTTTGAGCAATGGAGAAAGGGGAGCTGGTCTGATAAACCAGGTTTATATTTAATCATGTGGACATGTATACATCAATGGGGAAGAGATTATAACGAGATATATGGAAAGAGGAAAGCAGGTGGACGAAGTGCGATGTTCTGGAGGATATTGCACTAACAAATTTTTAGTCTATGTATTAGTGTACTAGGTTAGGGGTCACCTACCTTTTTAAAACTAAAAGTTTTCTTTAAGGGAATGATTAATATGAAGGGTTTCCAAAATAACAATTTATGATTGAATAATGTTACAATAATTGCCAACAACGATTTACTATAGTCGGCTGCACGGCGGCTTATTGATTAGCACATTCGCCTCTTAGCGCCGGTTCGAATGCCAATCTTTGTGAAGTTTCCATTTTCTACCCGTGTCCATGTGGGTTTCCTCTGGGTTTCATTTTAAGTTTGTACAAATGATCATCCTCTGTGTTTAAATACTGAATTTAGCTGACAGTGCTTGCAAGTAACTATTATCATTGTTCCTTTTCAAAGTTTTTTCAAAAAAATTTTCAAAAATTTTTTCAATGATATAACAAGACATTCATTCATTCATTCATTATCTCCCGCTTATCCTCTATTAGGGTCGCGGTGGGGTTCCCCATGCCCATCCAGGGGAGAACGTCTCGGGCGCTGGGCAGATAGACCCAGGACAGGGCGCCAATCCATCGCTGGGCACACACTCACTCACACAGACACACTCTATATGGGGCAATTTGGAGAACTCAATTGACTTGATCCATGTTTTTGGACTGTGGGAGGAAACCGGAGAACCCGGAGGCCCCCCCCCCCCCCCCCCCCCCCCCCCCCCCCCCCCCCCCCCCCCCCCCCCCCCCCCCCCCCCCCCCCCCCCCCCCCCCCCCCCCCCCCCCCCCCCCCCCATAACAAGACATCACAGTGTGTAATAAAGTTTTAGTAGCTCTTTGTGATTATTTTACCAACTTAATGATAAACAGTTGCCATTAACTTATAGTTAGTAAACATTTTTAAAGCATTTATCCTCATTCAGTTGCATCACCAGACAAGGTGAGTGTGCATATATACATGAATGTTATTGTTTTAATATTTTTTATTTAACATGGTCATTTTTAAATAAGGATAAATGCATTTGTTATTAATATAGCCCATAAGGACATATGCTAACAATATACACAGTTAGGTGATCCTGATTTACCTTACATGAGTGGATAGAAACAAAAAGGTTATTAATATTTGGGTCCATGCAAAGCCCTGTATTTAGTCCAACAGCAATCAATAATGGTAAAGCAGAGGAAAAAAAATTGTGCCTTACCCATCAAAAGCATAGACGCACTTCTTTTTCACTCCACTTATTGTTACTTTTATCAGTTTAACATACCGTTAAGAATGACTTTATAGTTCTACAATTACTACATCTATTTGTGGACTACAGTGCATACTACATTAGCCCACTTTACTCTGTTCTCTAACAGTCAGGCCCCCAATTGTACCATCACCACATCAGTGGCATTGCAAAACTGACAATAAACCATCTCCAAAATTATACTTGTTCTATGATGATCCTGACCAATAGAGAAAAGAGGACCAACAGGGGACTAACAACAAAAAGTTAGACAAACTACAGTCTGTAAAAGGAGAATTAAACTATAATTGGAGAAAATAAACAATAGAGCAAGAAGGCGGTGTGTGCAAAACTTTGACTGGTACTTTATATACAAATATATCCCAAAAAATTCAAATTAGATGGATCAGTGAAATCATGTTTCAAAGGATAAAAACATTTGAAACTTACAAATCACAGCCACCAGAGTTGTTGCCCATGGATCGAATGTTAATTTCTTTTAAACAAGTCATGCTCATGGAAAACAGGAGCAAAAACAAAAGTTTTGCATTTATATTTTCGAATACTTGCAATATTTGATTTCCACACAAGAGAATGATGAGACTAAAAACTAGTCTCTAAACCAGTCACTAAAAACAAACCTTGAATGCTTCAGCACACACACACACTTTAAAAAAATATTTAATTTAATAAAAAAAATAATAAAACTTTATATTTTTATATGAATTAATGTTTATATGCAAAAATTAAAGTTTTATACTGGATGCTACATATTTGTAAATATTAGCTGTAAGGCAGTGGCTGTTAAACAAAAAGATGCAGATGCAAGAATCATATCTTAGGAACAAAACCAGATAGAGAAAGTTCCTCATTTGTTCATTTAATCATTTACCTGACATGTAGAATTTCAGCATTGTAAATAACATATAACATCAAGCACATTAAAAATCCAAATTAAAGCTGTCCCACATACGGCACAGGTCAGCCATAGCATGGATAAAATAATCTTTATAAGCAAATATTTTATTAATGATTATCTGTGCAGCTGTTATTATTTTTATATGGAGTGTTTTGAACAGGTAATAAAAAAATCCTAGTAAATTAGATGAATATAGTATTGGTTCTGGGAAGATGCAAACCAGAGCCAGAGCTCAGACAGGGTAGTTCTATAGCAGGGGTGTCAGGTCGATCGCGATGGAGGTTTGAAAACAAAAAAAAACGTATCAGTGCTTTTTTCACAGCACGGTATCGGAAGCGCTTATACACATGTGCGCAAAATCACGTATCAGGGCTTTTTTTACAGCACGGTATCGGAAGCGCTTATACACACACGCGCACGCATTCTAACACACAATGTGATTCATTCTGAATCGCGATCTCTGCAAGCACCCCCCCCTGTCTCTCTCGCTGTGCCAAAAACCTCTGCGCCTAAATCAGAAGCATTGGCTTGCGAATAATCTACATTAGCTAGTTTCTGTTTGTGTTTTTGCTCTTTATTTGACTGACAAGATGAGTGAAGGACTTGATCCAAAATAACTAAAGTACCACTTTCATTTAGATTGGGGGGTTGAATATTTTTTTTGCAATGTTAAACTCAAAATGCCTTTGCTTGATTTGCCAAATAGCTATTGCACTTCCATTGTGTTTGGTCATTTGAGTTTACTAAAACCAAGTTTTCTCCATGCTATTTGCTGCAATTTCTGTGAAAATGGAAATCCGAAGCCGTTTTTTCTATGCTGATTCGATAATACTAACATACATCTATCCATCCATTATCTTCAGCTTTATCCTCTATAAGGGTTGCGGGGGGTTCCCCATGCCCATCCAGGGGAGAGCGTCTCAGGCGCTGGGCAGATACACCCAGGACAGAGGGGCAATCTATCACTGTGCACACACTCACACACACACACTGTATATGGGGCAATTTGGAGAATTCAATCGACTTGATCCATGTTTTTGGACTGTGGGAGAGAACCGGAGAACCTGGAGAAAACCCACACGGACTCGGGGAGAACATGGAAACTTCACCCAGATTGGGATTTCAACCGGGAATCTCTAGCGCTGAGAGGAGAACATGCCAACCACTAAGCCAACGTGCCCCCCAATACTATCATGATGTGTGTAAACAGGTTTCAATATAAAAGCCTAAAAAAAATTATTAACCCTGGTAGATCTTGATGACCTGTCCAATAGAAAAGTAGATCTCGGGCCAGAAAAGTGTGGGCACCCCTGTTCTATGGTCAATGCCAAGCCCAAATAAATGATGCGAGTTTATAACAATTATTCCATACTGAATCAGTCGAGGCCTCCGTTACTGGTTGCAAACAGTGTAGCGAAGGAAATTGGACTACTGTTTAACAAAGACGAAGAGGAGGGTTGTTAGCATCACATCAAGTGTATGAGGAGACAAAGAGAAAAGAGGAGATGCAAGAGTATAGGACAAAGTGCATCAGCACCGAATGGAGGGACGATGACTGTAAAAGGTAGAGAGCTGTCTAATATGATGCAGAGCCATGGTGTACATAAGAAGAAAAATGGAGTTGGGTGGTCCATTTGCTAAGAATGTTGTTGAGGTGAAACGAGTGTCTTATAGTGTGATGTGTCTGAAGGTAGAAATTGAGGGTGTAATGGTGAATGTTGTCAGTGGTTATGCACCAGAAGTTGGCTGTGAGTTAGAGGAGAAAGAGAGATTCTGGAGGAAGATAGATCAAGTGGTTGTAAGCCATTCCAGGGAGGAGAGAGTGGTGCACATTTCATTTTCATGTTGGTAAAGATAAAAAAGGGGATGAGGAAGTGATGGGCAGGTTTGGGGTTAAAGTTAGGATCCTAAAGGGACAGATGATAGTGGATTTTGCAAAGAAGATGGTAATGGCTATGGTTAACACATATTTCCAAAAGAAGGAGTAGAACAGGGTAACCTACAAAAGTGTGGGCAGAAGCAGACAGGTAGATTACATCCTGTGTAGACGAGGTGGTTGAAAGAGATTACTGATTGTGAGGTAATAGCAGGAGTGTAGATAGACAGCATATGTTGGTGGTGTGCAGGATGAATCTGGTTCCTATAAAGAGTAGGAGGGTTAAGGCAGAGCAGAGGACCAACTGGTAGAAGTTGAGTTCAAATAGGAGTTGAAAAGGCTTTAGGTGGTAGGAAAAAACTTTTAGATCACTGGGACTCGGCAGCAAAATTGATTAGACAGAAAGGTATTGGCTGTGTCATCTGGATGGGCAAAAGACAGCAAGGAAACCTGCTGGTGCAATGAGGAAGTTCAGGAGGTTATTCAGAGGAAGAGGACAGCGAAGGAGAAATGGGACAGGGACAGGACTTAAAAGAACAGACCGGAGTACAGGGAGGCACATTGTAGGTCAAAGAGGGAGCTAGGCCAAGCAGAAGGAACATGATGAGTTATATAAGAGGTTAGACAGTACAGAAGGTGAAAGACAGTACAGAAGGTGAAAAGGAGTTGTAGAATACATGTATGTGAATGAAAGGTGGAACAGTCAGGCTACAGGAATCACAAAGGTGCAGGTGTGAGGTATTTCGGATCAAACATCAAGGGAAACGGGAAGTGTGGAAAGAAAGTGAAGAAGAGAGTGCAGGCAGGGTGGACCGAATGGAGAAAAGTGTCCAAAAAAGATGGAGTGTTGTGTGATAAAGGGGTGCAGCAGATTTATAGTAGTGAGTTGTATGTTTTGGAGACAAAGAGACGGGAAGCAGAACTGGAGGTGGCTGAACTTAAGATGTTGAGTTTTTCTTTGGGTGTGACCAGGATGGACAGGATTAGGAATGAGTACATCATAGGGACAGCAGGAGTTGGAAAATTGGGGGATAAAGTTTGAGAGTGCAGAGTGAGATAGTTTGGACATGTGCAGATAAGGGAAAGTGGATATCTTGGTAGGAGGATGTTGGAGATGGAGCTCTCAGGCAGGAGACTGAGAGGAAGGCCAAAGAGGAGATATATGGATTAGGTAAATCTTTGAATCAAAGAACCATTTTAACACTGCAAATGAATCAAATCGTTGCATAGTTTCATCTACATTAATTTCAAGGACAAAACAGAATTCAATTATTTTATTCAAAGCACCATTCACACTTGCAATTTTGGTTTAATCTGAACCAAAATTGTATCTGTCTAGACCAACAAAAATGTGTGCGCCAACTAAATTATTAAAAAAACATTAACACAAAACTGCAAGTAGATCAAGTGGGAAGCTTTGTAAAACTGTAGCTTCTGAAAACACACACACAGACACGCATGTGTGCACATAAGTGGAAAAACTGTACACAGTGTTAATAAACAAGAAGAAGAATTATTGCAGGAGCTAGTACTGCTGTCAAGTTGATTTATAAATTTATTAAGTTTATCTTTTATAAACTTGAACACCTTCTACATTCTAGACTGTCTGAGTGCCAAGTGACAAACATCTGATTAAAATCCGTAAAAAAATGGTTTACCAGACCAGAAAGGGTATAATGGGTGAAGTACTAAAATCTACAGCTTTATTCAAACACAGTCAAATTAGCAAAAAACTATAAATGTGATGCTAACAAATGTGCTGAAGATTTATCCATACATTTTTATACTTGTAAGTACACAATTAAAAGCTGAGCAGTTTAGTTAAATTACCTTATACCCAGGTCCTAGCTGATGAATAGCAAAGATCTGTGCCGGATTAAGTGCCTCGCTAAACACGTAAATGGCACCAAGCTGACCACAGAACACCCGATTGGCATCAGCTGTCTCTGACGACCCAAGAAAACATTTATCATAACTCTGCAGAAAAAGAAAGAAAACAAGAGTGTGATATAAAACAAATGCAGATTTTATCAAAACAACATTGCTACTCTTCAATGGCTTTACTGTGCTCCATTCTGAGAGCAGTCATATGTTTTTACCTGCCTAAAGATTTGATTGTTGCTTTTACATGAGTCCTACTGTGGATTATACAATTATTTATACAAATATGAAAGGTTTCAATTTATATTTCTGCTATGACCACTTTTCAATTCTTTATAGGTGCTCTTCTTAATGTTTATAAAGACATGCTAATCTAAAGTGAAGATACATTCTCCACAGTTAAGAGACTTACATCATTGGTGTTGACATGCCAGGCCATGTCACCATAGGAGACCAACTGTCCATTGACATAGCAACGAATTTCACTGTTCCTCCAGCGGTTGTAGATGTGCACAATGCTGATCATATACCACTGCAGACAAGAAAAAAAGAAACTTCACTTTATTTTAAATACTGTTTTATTTCATATTGCTAAACAGGCACATGCTGCATTTATTTGTAATTTTCTTTTTATTTGGGCTTTATTAAATTGTTAATCAAATATTTTTGCTCCTTTTACAGTTTGGTCAACCTCAAAAAAATCTGTTGATTTTTTTAAACTGACGTACACGCAAATAATTATAAATTGTGAAATACTAAGTAATTTTCATTTTAGTAAACATTTGTCATAAGTTTGTGACATTTGTCGTCACAAAAGTTTAAGTTGAATTTTTAACTAAATTTTGTATATCTCTAAAAACAATTTAATTTTATGAATGTAATAAGGGCACGGTGGCTTAGTGGTTAGCACGTTCGCCTCTCAGCGCTAGGGATTCCCGGTTCAAATCCCCATCTGGGTGGAGTTTCCATGTTCTCCCCATGTCTGCGTGGGTTTCCTCCGGGTTCTCCGGATTTCCTCCTACAGTCCAAAAACATGGATCAAGTTAATTGAATTCTCAAAATTGCCCCGTTTAGAGTGTGTCTGTGTGAGTGAGTGTGCGCCCAGCGATGGATTGGCGTCCTGTCCTGGGTCTATCTGCCCAGCGCCCGAGACGTTCTCCCCTGGATGGGCATGGGGAACCCCACCGCGACCCTAATAGAGGATATAAGATAATGAATGAATGAATGAATGAATGAATGTAATAAGTGACAATGTAATGTTCATAGTATCAGTTAAAGTTACAAAAGGCAACAAAAAATACATGTTTTAAAATAAAAAAAGATTGTGAACATTGAGCTTCTTATGTGTTTGTGTTTTCTATTTTTTTTTATTTAGTTTTATTCCTTGTAAAATTTATAATAATAAAATGTATAATTTATTCTGCACTCATCAATTTTTCCCAAACTTCCTTTATAACCCACACTCACTTGCTATGCATAACTATTTTCATACAACTGTCCATAATGTGTATTTCTTTTTGAAATTTACTTTATCAATGCAGTATGTTAAATAAATGAAAAGATCTTGTATTGTAACCATATAATTTAAGAATTTAAAGCATTCTACATTGAGCAATACTGTAATTGCATCTGTTTATGCAAAACTCTTCCAGCATGATCTTGTCCCTTCTCCAAATTTAAATGATCCTAACAGTAAGAGAAAGAACATTAAAAGTATATAGTATATATAGAACGGAGAGCTGATGATTATGCTTGTGTGTTTAATTCCATCACCTGCACCCCATGATTCCATGATAAAAGGTGTTTAAATGTAAATACAAGTATGTCACCTGTTATATATTGGCCTATAGTTTCCACACATGCCCGAGCATGTGATTTGAGATTTTAAATTAATTTACCCAACACAGCTTAACAGTATAGACATACTTTTAGATATATACATTCATTCATTATCTCCCGCTTATCCTCTATTAGGGTCGCGGTGGGGTTCCCCATGCCCATCCAGGGGAGAACGTCTCTGGCGCTGGGCAGATAGACCCAGGACAGGGCGCCAATCCATCGCTGGGCACACACTCACTCACACAGACACACTCTAAACGGGGCAATTTTTTGAGAATTCAATTAACTTGATCCATGTTTTTGGACTGTAGGAGGAAACCGGAGAACCCGGAGGAAACCCACGCAGACATGGGGAGAACATGGAAATTCCACCCAGATGGGGATTCGAACCGGGAATCCCTAGCGCTGAGAGGCGAACATGCTAACCACTAAGCCACCGTGCCGCCACTTTTAGATATAAACATACATATTTAATATTAACCAAAGCAAATCAAATCTTTGCATAACATTCCAGAAATGTCCATATCCCAGACAAAATGCATCTGATGTGGCTCTGCCTGATGCGTGGTGCCCTTTACAATCGGGAACAGCAAATGCCACGTAGAGAGAGATCAACAACAGGCTACAAGATGCAATGGCACACCAGCCAGCACCAGTATTTCAAATTTAATTTTAATGTGTGAATAAAGCCATTCCTGAACTTGTGAAATCCAGTTTTCGGTTCTGATTCAGTCCCAAC
>JAFMOD010000246.1:552084-553236 GCA_019802435.1 Corydoras maculifer
CCTTGGCATTTCCAAAGTTTCTTACAACCCCACCAGGGTTATTCCTTGCCACTATTGCTTTGGCTTGCTCTTTGGGAGTTCAGGCTTATAACGCTGTAAAGTTGCTTTGAGGCAATTTACTATTATAAAAAACATTATATAAATAAACAAACTTAAACTAGGCGACACGGTGGCTTAGTGGTTAGCACGTTTGCCTCTTAGCGCTAGGGATTCCCGGTTCGAATCCCCATCTGGGTGGAGTTTCCATGTTCTCCCTGTGTCCGTGTGGGTTTCCTCCGGGTTCTCCAGTTTCCTCCCACAGTCCAAAAACATGGATCAAGTCAATTCAGTTCTCCAAATTGCCCCATGTAGAGTGTGTTTGTGTGAGTGTGTGCCCAGCGATAGGTTGGCGCCCTGTCCTGGGTGTATCTGCCCGGTGCCCGAGACGTTCTCCCCTGGATGGGCATGGGGGAACCCCACCGCGACCTTAATATAGGATAAAGCAGAAGATAATGAATGAACTTAAACTAAACTCATAGATATGTAACATTGGATTATTTTCCTCAATAAACTAATGACTAATGTTATTATTTTGATGTATTTAAGAACTTGTTATAAAATCTGTTAAAAGTTTCAGGTCAAATTTAGTATAAAAAAGTATAGAAAATACTTACATGAAAATATATATTAAATTTACCAAATTAAGAAATACATTTTTTTTATTACACACACACATGCTAAATTCTAAAATTAGAAAGCACACAATTTTTAGGGTCAAGATCAAGGTCAGTATGTTATGTGTAAAATAGCAGCATTTTAAGCTTATTTCACAAATTGTATATGTTATAAAGCACAGCATAAAAAAAATAAAGACAAAAAGACAAACCCTAAAAAAAAATTTTAAAACCTGACTCTCCAGTTTTCATTGACTTTGCAAAAATGTTGAGCCATTCTAATATGACAAAACCCTCCGGCAGTTGTCAAAATGAATGCCAAAAGGGTAACCCTATGAGCCATAGCAACTGAAGTCTGTTATTTGTAGAATATTGCACATTTGCAATATCACAAACTCATTTAAGTCCTCCAAGAAGGCTGGTGAAAAGATGAAAGGACAATGCAGAGAATCTCTATGGGTAATTTGTGACTTCCATTATATATATATATATATATATA
>JAFMOD010000246.1:558649-569527 GCA_019802435.1 Corydoras maculifer
CTTTTCAGTTTTTTATTTGTAAAAAAATTGTTGATTCATGTATAACTTTCATTCCACTTCACAATTGTATACCACTTTGTGTTGGTCTTTCACATTAAATTCCAGTGAAATATATTTATGTTTGTGGTTGTAATGTGACAAAATATGGCAAAGTTCAAGGGGTATGAATACTTTTGCAACCCACTGTATATATACATATATATATATATATATATATATACACACACATTATATATATATATATATATATATATATAGTGCCTTGCGAAAGTATTCACCCCTCTTTCCATTTTTCACATTTCGTTACCTCACAACCTGGAATTCAAAGGGAATATTTGAGGGTCTGCCTCATTTAATTTACAGACTACTTTCAACTACAGTTGAAACTGTCTACAACTTTCAACATTTAACATTTTTTTTAATGTGAAGCAAACAACAAATAGGACAAAATAACTGAAAACATCAGTGTGCATAACTATTCACCAGTCAGTCAGTACTTTGTAGAGCCATCTTTTGCAGCAATTACAGCTGCAAGTCTTTTGGATAAGTCTCTATGAGCTTGCCACATCTTGTCATTGGAATTTTTGCCCATTCCTTATGGCAAAACTGCTCCAGCTCCTTCAAGTTAGATGGTTTCCTTTGGTGAACAGCAATCTTCAAGTCTGACCACAGATTCTCAACTGGATTAAGGTCTGGGCTTTGACTAGGCCATTCCAATATGTTTACACGTTTCCTCTTAAACCACTCAAGTGTTTCTTTAGCAGTATGCTTTGGGTCATTGTCCTGTTGGAAGGTAAATCTCCGCCCTAGTCTTAGATCACTGACAGACGTAAACAGGTTTTGCTTAGCACCATCCATCTTCCCCTCGACTCGGACCAGTTTTCCAGTTCCTGCTGCTGATAAACATCCCCACAGCATGATGCTTCCACCTCCATGCTTCCACCACCTGTGGGGATGGTGTTCTTGGGGTGATGAGATATGTTGGGTTTGCGCCAGACATAGCGTTTTCCTTGGTGGCCAAAAAGTTCAATTTTTGTCTTATCTGACCACAGTACCTTCTTCCATACAGTTTGGGAGTCTCCCACATGCCATTTTGCAAAATCCAAACGAGCCTTCCTATTTTTGCCTGTAAGTAAATATTTTTTTCTTGCCACTCTTCCATAAGCCCAGCTCTATGAAGTGTACGGCTTATTGTGGTCATATGGACAGATACTCCAGTCTCTGCTTGGGAACTCTGCAGCTCCTTCAGGGTTACCTTTGGTCTGTGTGCTGCCTCTCTGATAAATGCCCTCCTTGACCAGGCTGAGAGTTTTGGTGGGCGGCCCTCTCTTGGCAGGTTTGTTGTGGTACCATGTTCTTTCTATTTGATGATGGATTTGATGGTGCTCCGGGGGATCATCAGAGATTTGGATATTTTTTTATAACCCAACCCTGACTTATACTTCTCTACAACTTCCCTGACTTCCCTGACTTGCTTGGAGAGCTCCTTGGTCTTCATGGTGTTGTTTGGTTAGCTTAATGGTGTTGCAGCCTCTGGGGCCTTTCAGAAAAGGTGTGTATATACTGACAGATCATGTGACACTAGGATTGCACACAGGTGGCCTTCATTTTACTAAGCATGTGACTTCTGAAGGTAATTGGTTGCACCAGAACTTTTTAGGGGCTTCATAACAAAGGGGGTGAATACATATGCACATGCCAATTTTCAGTTTTTTATTTTCATATTCCTTATATACATATCTTTTTTTTCTCATTTCACTTCTAACACATAGACTATTTTGTGCAGATGCATCACATTCAATTCATATATATATATATATATATATATATATATATATATATATATATATATATATATATATATAGACACACACACCCACTTTCTTTTTCTCCACTCATGTCTATATTGTTTAAGCATCTATGGATTGCTCAATTTTTTTCTTGCACACTGCAATGACAATAAAGGTTTGGCACTTGTAATAACAATCTCAGCATCTTCTTCTAAAACACTTCTACCTTTTTTTCCACCGTCTTTAAGCCGTACAACAATGCACACCACCTCTCTCCAGGCTCTCATCATCCTGCTCTCTACTCTTACACTACTACTTACCACATTACTCACAATTTCATCCGCATACACTATATTTCACAAATATATAGACCTTTTTAATCTCACTTGTCAACTCTGACATTTGATGTCAAACTTGTGTGTCATTTCAAATTCACATCTTGCCACTATCACACACATTTCTTTTTACATATCCTGCATCAATCTCACATACTGCTTTGCCACTACTGATTTCCTCTTACATTACTGCATCTCCTTTTTGAAAGCTTTCTCCAGATCAACAAACCAAGTGAGGCTGCTTCTGACCTTCCCTATACTTTATCAGCATTCTTAAAACATTAGTGGTGGATGTTGTGGGCATGACACCACCATATTACCACTCAAAAATCTTAATCAATTGCTTAACCTATCTTCCACCATTCGCTTTTTTAAATATGTATGCTGTGGCTATAGTTCTGTGGTTACTGCAGGTTTGTACGACACCCTTCTTGAAAATCAAATTTTTCACCACTTCTCAGGCATTTGTGTTTTGTCAAAACAATCTAGTTATAAACATTTCAAAGCCTCAACTAGTATCTCATCTGGGTCAACAGCCTTTTCACATTCTTTAAAGCTGCTCTTACCTCCTCCTTGCTAATTTAAAACAGAACCTAATTTAACATTTCTATATCATTTGATCTTTTCACCCTCTCACTTTGCACAGCTCATTAAAATACACTTAATTTTCTCAAAATAGTCTCCCAATTTAACACCACAATACCGTCAGCATCCAAAAATAAGATAAGTAGCCTTTATTATCATAAACAGTGTACAGCGAAATTTCCAAAGTTCCAAACCTTATATGTTAAAATAATGCATATATGTACAATAAATAAATAAACTAAACATATAAACAAAATGAATATTAACCGTTTTTTTTTTTAACTTTCATCTTCCTATTATCAAGTTGTCCCATCTTATTCCTATCACATTAGTTCCTGCAAATTGCTTCTTGTGGTTATTTTTCCCTCTCAATTCACTTTTGCTTTTCTGTTGCTGTTAGTAAATTGTGAAAGGTATTCTGTGACAGAAATACTATTTAGACTAATCCTGAATCACTGGCATACTCCAAACACTCTTCTTAGCATTAGAGGCTACATGGGTGTACATATGGACTAGCTGCTATCAGCCACCTCAAGTGTTTGCAACAAAACAATCCCCACAATACACATCATGGACCCATTTATATATGTATAAACAACATATAAGCAATAGCTTTATTTAACCATTTGATGTGCCTGTGTTAGGGCACTAGACTGTCCTACTTTGCTACTGGTTGGTGATGAAGATAAGTACTCTACATAGTCATTAGTATTCATCATTTTGGCACATTGAGGCCACTCAGCGGCTTTTTACCTTTTTTTCCTTCTTTTATGGTCGTGCTGATTTCAGCTAAAAGCTTGTCACTTTACAACCTACCCATGTGTTATAGAAGCCCAGAACAATCGAATCTGAATCAGAATACCTTATTAATCCCCGGGGGAAATTTCAGTTTTTACAGATTCTCCATTAATCGTGTTTATATATACAAAACTAGTTTAAAAAAATTAAAATTAAACTAAAAGTAAAATTAAACTAAAAGTACAAAAATATGCAATAAAGTAAAAGTAAAATTAAACTAAAAGTACAAAAATATGCAATAAAGTAAAAGTAAAAGGGGCATGTGTACAACATGTACATTTTAAATACATTGAACTGTGTGTCAGATGGTAGAATAATATAATACTGCACATTTGAATAATTATCGTGAGTACATTATTGCACATTAAAATTGTTTTACTGAGTGAGGAGTTGAAACAGGCTGAATTCATTGCTACATGGCCAAACATGTAAAATGACTTGAATTTACACGTCTTATTTAAGGGAAGAATAATTATATACTACTATATCTTTAAGATATAAGTAAAGTCCAGCCTGCACCTACAAACTGCAGATGAAGAAGCCAGCCTGGTCTAGCTTACTTTTCCCCATGTCCAAAAGGGTTTTCTCAAACAAATCAGCCAGATTACGAAAATTGCATATAGTCACTGCTCAGAATTCGAGCATTTTGTCTACACTGCCCTGGCCAAATCTTTAATATTTACCACCAAAAATGATATTTTATATTTTTTATCCATCTTTTATCTTTTTTTTATTGTTGCGGTTATGAGGTCGCCTAACAGCATGAAGCTCTTGAGTTTGTTTCTGTACTTTCAATATGGAGATTGAGGGTTCTCCGAATGTTGGCATGTGTTTTATTTAAGAGCTTCAGTTTCTCTTTATCAGACTGATAAATTATTCATTCATTCATTCATTCATTCACTCCCGCTTTATCCTCTATTAGGGTCGCGGTGGGGTTCCCCATGCCCATCCAGGGGAGAACGTTATAGGCGCTGGGTAGATAGACCCAGGACAGGGCGCCAATCCATCGCTGGGCACACACTCACTTACACAGACACACTCTAGATGTGGCAATTTAGAGAATTCAATTAACTTGTTCCATGTTTTTGGACTGTGGGAGGAAACCGGAGAACCCGGAGGAAACCCACGCAGACACGGGGAGAACATGGAAACTCCACCCAGATGGGGATTCGAACCGGGAATCCCTAGCACTGAGAGGCGAACGTGCTAACCACTATGCCACCGTGCAGCCACCGATAAATTAAAAATACTGAATTCATCTTCAGATGTTAATAAATTTATGTAATAAACTTTTGGTCTACCATACAATGCTCAGTGAGAGTTTACCAAGGAATGACTTGAGATTTATTTAGTTTTCTTGTTCTATGGGTTAAGAGCACACCATCTGGTGTGCTCCACTTTGTATGTTATAAGCATAACATTCTTCTTGCATGCCACATAAAAAATATACTCATGTCCCACACTGAACCCTAGCCCTCACTTTCTTCAATTAAATTTGTCTAGTTGTGTTCGATGTAATGTAGTACCTCTATATAGTAACCCAGAACCATTCTGTGTTACTATATACTATTCTGTGTATGCGAAATTAGGATGTCAACCAGCAAAAATATTGATGAAAAATAATACATTGTAAATTTTAATTAACTTAAAGTTAAAGCTAAGTAAATGTAATAAAGATGAAGGAATGTTTAGTGCTGAGAATGAAATGTAACCAGTCTAAAAGAAAAGATATTTAAAACATTAAAGAATGTCAATGTAATCAAAAGCCACTCTGTATTAAGTCTTGTCTCTTCATCTGTCTGTCTCTAGATCTCATGTTCCCAAAATCCTTAGTGAATTCTTAACATACACACATCAGCAACTAAGTGAGCAGCTGATCTGTCACTATTATGCTTATACGAGCTTACATGTCACCCTTACTTTCTTAGTCTCCATCTCTCTATCCCTCCTTTTTCTCTCTCTCTAACACACATGGGCCATTTTTCATTCATGCTGAGTTTTTGTTAAACGGGAGCTATATTGCTGGCCATCTGCTTGTTCACCCTCAGAATCCCCCCTGGGAAATATGGTCTTGGTTGCTGATGCTTTTGTAAGGTTACGTTTTGCAAGCCTGCCACAATGTATCAGTATTAAGGCATTCAGGAAATGGAGGCTATTTTAATTATAATTTACAAACCAGCTTTCATTTTCTTTGAACCATGTAATACCTTTTAATGAACAGAAGTATGAATTAGTACTAATCAATCAGGAAATCTGCAGGTTAAGGAAAAGACAAAATAAAAATGTATTAGTAAGTAATTCACAATGGGAAAGTACATAATTCAAAAATACATCCAGAATACGTTGTTAAAATGTAGTTATAATTCTAAACTCTAAAACACATTTGTGAAGATTATTAACCAGCAAAATACAAAATCTACAAATCTGTATATTGTTTCTCACTCATTGACTTATGTTCACACATATTTAATCTTTCTGTGTGCTATGTTGGAGACTATGCTGTCCCAGTGTATAATGTAAAAATTCACAAAACATTTGGTAACCATAATTATTTGGCCTAAAATGGTAAAAACAAGTGAAAAGACTGAAATTGAAATTTAAAGTTATTTTTTCACATTCACACTGAAGAATGTAGGTCAGCTTTTATTCAGTTTTAAACATTTCAGTTAAGTGTTACTCCAGAAAGAATAAAGGAAAATTAACATTGTGTTTAATATTCAAAGAGACACAATGCTTAAGGAAAAGCTCTTTGTTTGGCTCCATGTTCATTCCAGCAAATGCTGTTTCCCTTTGAAATAAAGGGGGGAAAATAATTTCTTAATAAGGAATAGTGTCACGTTTAAAAATTTGAAATTTCTAAACCTGTATGTAAAAGCTGCCCAAATGTCAACAGACAACAGCCTTCATGCAGGCTTCATGCAAAGTAGCATATAATTACCAGCTCCTATATTGTTTTAATAAAAATCTGACGAGATCTTCAAGGCAAGTTAAATCCTTCAGGCGAAGTAGCAGTATCTTGTTATTGTAACATTTACGTAAATGTTCAGCTTCTCATAATGCCACTCTGAATTTCTCTAGAAAGTAAATGTGTTACTTCAGCGCCCATCACCTCACGATCTGACATACTATGAATAACCGCATTGTAAGAATTGAGCGCTAGAGTACCATGTTCAAGTAATCTGTGCAAATTCCAGCGTTGAACAAAGGAAACTAGTATAGGTACACCTGGTAATGAAAAATTATTGCTTTACCTGTTCATTTCTTTAAATTTTATTAAGGTTTTTATTTAGATTTTATTTTAGCATACAAAATATAGAACATTTTAAAGTAAATAAAACAAAAAACACTTTTTAATTTCTCAGAACTTTATTTTAAATCTTTGGCTCAAATGTATATGAATCCATTTTCATTTTTATTGGTGAGAGAAAAATTTATTGTTTTTTATTTTGCCTAAAATATCAAAGTCATAATTTGATTCAGAAATTGTGTTTTTCTTTATAAAAAACAAGATCAATTTAATGGAAGTTAAATCATTAAAAAATTAATTTAAAAAAAGTTCGAATCATTAAAAAAAATTAAAGCATGTTCAAAAAATGGCAACATTTGCCAAGTCTATTCCATCACTGACAATAGAATGAAACATTATCAATAAGTCATTAGTTTGCTGCAAGACATAGATGTTCACACATTTATGTATAAACTAGTTAGTCTTCTCATCTGCATGAGCTCTTAGAAAACCAATGCAGACATTGGAGGAACATACAAACTTGTCTTTTTTTCCCCAGTAAGCAAATTATTTTGCAAGTCCTTTATTTACAGCTGTAGTGTTTTTCCATATTCAGTGATAAAAGTAGGTATCTTTATTTATGCAAATAAGTGTGCCAAAGCCTATGACAATGCTCACTTGGCAAAAAGTGCAGCATCTTTGATCAGGCAGCCAGTTTATCACAGGGCAGAGACTCAAGCAAACAAACTCCTGCATTCATGTTCCTTCCACAGTCAAAAAGAAAGTTAGTAGGTAAACTGGCAGTAAGGTATTACTTCAGGTGTAAATGTGTTCATGAATATTTTTGGCATTGTGTTAGTCTTGCAATGGGCCAGCAACCTGCCCAATGTCAGTCTTTGACTCTATAAGTACCCTATACGACACATAACCCCAACCCTAAAACAAATGAAAGTATACACTGCATGCCATCTATTCACAATATTAATATTGGTTTACAGACCTTTATAAGACAACAATCATGACACATACTGTCCATATACAGTAATGTAACAGTTACTTTAAAAGCTAAAATAACAAAAAAACATGACATATCTAAACATCTACCCACATTTGTAAAGTAAGTACATTATGGATAGTTATTTTCTAGAGTTAATTTTGGCATTAACACACTAAAGCTGACATACACAGACACATTTTCACCCCTCATCACTAACATACAGTCTTTATTTCAGTAGAAGTTTAAGAAGAAAGAACAAGAAAGAACAAATAAAAAGTCAGAGAATACCAAGGCTAATAAAATGAAGAGAACTTACAAATAACTGCCACCAGTTTTGTCAGACAAGTTAAATGGAATTGATTTAGCTGAATTAATAGGGAGTCAATGTGTGTCTGTAAACTAAAGACATCAATAAAAACAAAGGATTTTTTTTTTTTTTTTGGAAAACAACAACAGTGTTTATAGTGTAGACCAGTTATGTGCTTATGTACTTGTACTGGTACTAATAATATGGCAGTATGCATGAGACTGATTATTTAAAATCAAATACACTACTGCCTCTTTAGAACAGTTACTTTCCATTCCCCATGTGTAATGACAAATGCTAGAAAATCTTACCAGTAAGTAATAGTAATCTTTAATTACTAATATTTGCACACTTAAAAAAACAATTACAGATCATTGCATTTCCCACTCTTGCTGAAGACAGACATGTGCGGTCATTTAATGCTTAGTGCATTCACACTTTTTTTTTTTTACTCTGTTTTATGAGGACAGTTCCATCCTGATTACTCATGCAGTCCTGCTCTGTACATTGTCAGGTACAGAGCAGTATGGTGGTTTTATCCATATGCACTGGTCACTGATTCAGTGTACTATCTTGGGGCAGTCGTAGGCTTTTGGTTAAGGAACCAGCCTGAAGGTTATTGGTTAAAAACTAATTCTTACAGTAGTCACATAAGGTCTTTTACTTCTCCACCCAGATAATGTAATGCACCATCAAAAGATTGTATATTAGTAAAGTTTGGGCTGATTAATTTGTGTGTTTATAGGTTACTGTGTATGACATCTAATGACAGGGTTTCTGTAAGACAATGAGTAGCAGTGGCCAAAGTTAATAATGCTCTGAAATTCATTCACTTAGATTAAATCACCGTCTATAAATACATCTGTTAAGCTCAGCATGACTCACAGTGAGGTACACAGATTCATGCATATTACTCTTCATTTTTCAACTCACTGCATAAATTTAACAATGAAAAAATGTGATCTGATCTATTCAAAGCCTTTTTTAAAACTCCCAAGGGTCAGCAAGGTCAGAATAGCTGCAAAGGGACACTCGGTGTGCCAAAAAATAAATAAATAAATAATTTTTTTTTTAAAAATTAATATCAATTACTTCAAGTTTCTAAACAAAAAATAACAATAAAAAACAAATAATTATTTATCTATTTAAAATGTCTTCTGTACATTAGTGCAGGTTTTGAAGATTAATTTGTACTTGTGCCACATGCTACTTAAGATGAGCTGAGGAGGTAAAAAAAATGCAAGTGAAAAAGAAAAACTTCTGAAACTGCTAAAATGAAGTAATAGCAAGAGGAAGTTTATATTTTTTGTAGTTATTATTGTTATTTACATTTGTTCATGCTGTTAAGAAACAATCGTAATTTTTTTTAGTATTTGTGTTAATTTGTAATCAGGATAGTATTTATAAATCCCATAATAACCACTAAGGATACAATGCATTTCAGTTGTTTAGCACCAGTTGCAGGTAACCTCTACCCCATCGACTGAACTCATCTGTGCTAAAAAGAGTGCAATAAACCCCTCATGCTCTCTCATCCAACTACTCCCCCAATTCCCCCACTGGAGTCACAGCAACTGCTGAGCCATGGTAGTCATGACGACCATCCTGGCAAGAGCCTTAAGGTGAGCTAGGATATAGCAATAAGCTCGACAGTTAAATGCACCACTGCTGTGGGTGCAGTCACACTTTGTGTGTGTCTGTGCACGTCCAAAAAAAATAATTAAAAAAAGAGGTCAGAGGTAGGGCTAATGTTTTTAACAAATGGGCAGGCGCATGTTGGAAATGCTAACGCACACTGATCTATTAAAAGCATGTAAATGTAATACAGTTAGCTTGATTTTCACACACCGCATTGTGAGAACCTTCAGGACTCAACCTCCACCCGACGCTAATGCAGCCAGATTCACTAGGGTTGGATCTTCATCATCAGCTGTAACAGCGGGAAATAACCTTACATCTCTACCCACCCGAAGCTAAGTTTATTTCTTCTTTTATATATAAACTTTACAATGGCACTTTCCCCTCTGGTTGCGTGCCCTCAGTGCATTATGTATAGACAGTCTTCCTCCGTCATTACTGATATTTCAGCCTGTGAGAAGTGTAGCCTAGTCCTTAGTCTAACGGAGAAGATTTCAGTGCTAGAAGAGCGCATTCGGGTTTTAGAACAGGGTCATGTTAGTAAAGATGTGTCAGGGACCAGTTTAGCCAGCCCGAATGCCACAGGATCAGGTCCTAAATCTCCAGGTTTAGAGCCCTCGCAGCAGGGCGAGTGGGTGACGACCAGGCAACGTACACATAGAACTGAGCATCACTCTTCTAGGATCCACGTGTCCAATCGGTTTTCCCCACTCACTGAGAGACTAAAAGTGCTCTGGTTATTGGCGACTCCCAGCTCAGACACGTGCGAATCGCTACCCCCTTAGAGACCCCAGCAACCATAGTCCGGTGCATTCCGGGGGCCAGGGCTCCAGACATCAGGGCGAACCTCAAAGTGCTGGCTAATGCTAAACGCTCATGCTCTAGAATAGTTATCCACGTCGGCACTAATGACGTTCGTCTCAAGCAGTCAGAGATTACTAAGGCTAATGTTAAAGAGGTGTGTGGAACCGCTGCAATGATGTCTGATGAAGTAGTTGTCTCTGGTCCCCTACCAATTAGGCGTGGCGGCGAAACCTACAGCAGGTTATGGTCGCTACGTTGCTGGATGTCTAAGTGGTGCTCAGAAAACAACATTACCTTTATCGATAATTGGTCTACTTTTGAGGGAAGGCCTGGCCTTTTGAAATGGGACGGCATCCATCCTTCCCGGGAGGGTGCTGCGCTCATGTCACATAACATAG
>JAFMOD010000246.1:588612-635937 GCA_019802435.1 Corydoras maculifer
ACATACTGTATATATATAGAGAAAGAGAGAGAGATCTTCACCACTGCCACTTTACTTTTTTGTTATATATTTTATGTCAATTCTAAGCAACTAATACTTTTTGAATTGTTCGACTATATTACAATTTACAAAATACAAAACAAGGTTTAAGTGAAATAGACAAATGTAAAATGTTAGTCATTCAGTTTGTTAAAGGAAAGCATTCTAATGTGGAATATAAGTTTGAGTGTCTTTGAAGGATTGCGTAGGATGTGTAAAATACAGACGGCTTGAGTGTGTGTGTGTTTACACATGTACACGTATGAGTGGATGTGTGCTTTACACTGTGTGTAATGTTCACACTTTTTATTCACAGCACAGAGATAATGATGTGCTCAGCCTTGTTAAGCTAAAGTGCTTTGTATTGCAGATCCTTTTGCAGCACTCAAATATGCCTGAATGTTAATTGAGTCCTTTGTATTTTTCTGAACATTTACCACACCGCAACATCCAACAAGAGCAGGCACACTTTGAATAGCTGTCTTCAAGCATCATCAATCCATCTCTCTATCCATATACATGCAAACACACCTAGAATACAGTCCATAAAAAGTTCTTTTTTTTTTTTTTTTAACAATACTACTTACGCCCAGCGATGGATTGGCGCCCTGTCCTGGGTGTATCTGCCCAGCGCCCGAGACGTTCTCCCCTGGATGGGCATGGGGAACCCCACCGCGACCCTAATAGAGGATAAGCGGGAGATAATGAATGAATGAATGAACTACTTACAACGGCGGAACGGTGGCTTAGTGGTAAGCACGTTCGCCTCTCAGCACTAGGGATTCCCGGTTCGAATCCCCATCTGGGTGGAGTTTCCATGTTCTCCCCGTGTCTGCGTGGGTTTCCTCCGGGTTCTCCGGTTTCCGCCCACAGTCCAAAAACATGGATCAAGTCAATTGAATTCTCCAAATTGCCCCATCTAGAGTGTGTGTCTGAGTGAGTGAGTGTGTGCCCAGCGATAGGTTGGCGCCGTGTGTCTGCCCAGCGCCCGAAACATTCTCCCCTGGATGGGCATGGGGAACCCCACCACGACCCTAATAGAGGATAAAGCGGAAGATAATGAATGAATGAATAAATGAACTACTTACAATAATACATTTGTCTCAAAGGAGTTTTACAAAACCCCAACACTAAACACTCAAAAGTCAAGCCAAGGCTCTAGTGTCAATAAATTATTTTTTATTATTTAACAACTCCCTGAAGAGTTTTTTGATCTTAAAGCTATTTAATTAACAAATACTAACATTTTTAGAACTTGCAACACATCCTCAAAAAAATTTTTTTTTTACTTGCCTTTAACAGACCAGTTTTTTGTATTTGTCTCTGTAAAACATCTGCACATTGCATCACCACCAAACATTAACTGGGTTGTGTTTGGTTTTGTTGTAATGTGGCTTCCCACTGAGCTTGGGTTCTATTGAGGTTTCTTTTTTTAAGCAAGAAGTCGTGGCTACTACTAGGCTTTACATTAATCCCAATATTAGACTATAACTAATAAAGTCCAAGAAAAATCCAATCAATCATAATAAGTGTAGAATATAAATGTTTTACTATAATCAGCTTCTGGATATGTCCTTAATGTGCATGTCTACAAACCACAAATTTATATCAAGATATGTGGATAAATGTCCCACAACTCTGCAATTACATGTCACATAGCTGCTTAAAAAGTGTCTGCTTGCATAAGAACATATTAGATCCATGTCAACAGTTGACTAAAATGTTGTTTCAATGCCATAAGTTTTGAAGGACAACGTCACTTCCTGCCACACAGTCAGTGTGTAGATGCGTACATGCGAACATTAATTGTTATTTAGTTATTTAGCTTTTTTACGTTCTCTTGACTATTCAGCTACTTAATCATTACTACATAGCATTTATTCCGCTTTTTGTCCCTCATTACTCTCCAAATCGCGGTGTTGTTGCTAGCGTTTTTAGCCGCTAACGCTAGCACTTTCTGCTTACTATCACGGTTGTTTGCTGCCAACACTGCTGCATTTCTTACCCGCTTCTTTTATAAATAATAGCCTATATTTATAAAAGAGCCATCCCCTGATCTGTGTCGCCGGATTCAACTGTTTGGATTTTCGGACCGGATTTCATTGGACTCAGTGATCTTCACACACAGCATTGTGAGAACCTCCAGGACTCAACCTCTATCTGAAGCTAATACAGCCAAATTTACTAGAGTTGGATCTCCACCAGCTGCTGCCACTGCTTTGTTTCATCAGCTGTAACAGAGAGAACTACCCTTACATCTCTACCCATCCGAAGATAAGTTTATTTCTTCATTTATATATAAACTTTACAATGGCACTTTCCCCTCTGGTTGCGTGCCATCAGTGAAGTATGTATAGACAGACTTCCTCCGTCACTACTGATAATTCAGCCTGTGAAGTGTAGCCTAGTCATTAGTCTGACAGAGAAGATTTCAGTGCTAGAAGAGTGCAATCAGGTTTTAGAACAGGGCCATGTTAGTAAAGATGTGTCAGGGACCAGTTTAGCCAGCCCGAATGCCACAGGATCAGGTCCTAAATCTCCGGCTTTAGAGCCCTCGCAGCAGGGCAAGTGGGTGACGACTAGGCGACATAGACATATAACTGAGCATCACTCTTCTAGGATCCACTTGTCCAATTGTTTTTCCCCACTCAGTGACTTACCTACTGAGAGACCGGTTGCTAAAAGTGCTCTGGTTATTGGCAACTCCCAGCTCAGACACGTGCGAATAGTTACCCCCTTAGAGACCCCAGCAACCATAGTCCGGTGCATTCCAGGGGCCAGGGCTCCAGACATCAGGGCGAACCTTAATGCTAAACGCTCATTCTCTAGAATAGTTATCCACGTCGGCACTAATGACGTTCTTCTCAAGCAGTCAGAGATTACTAAGGCTAATGTTAAAGAGGTGTGTTGAACCGCTGCAATGATGTTTGATGAAGTAGTTGTCTCTGGTCCCCTACCAATTAGGCGTGGCGGCGAAACCTAAAGCAGGTTATGGTCGCTGCGTTGCTGGATGTCTAAGTGGTGCTCAGAAAACAATATTACCTTTATTGATAATTGGTCTACTTTTGAGGGACGGCCTGGCCTTTTGAAATGGGACAGCATCCATCCTTCCCGGGAGGGTGCTGCGCTTATGTCACATAACATAGCCGATAGGGTTTTTTGTTCAGATAGGAATAAAAATTGACAATTCAGAGCCAAGGCCAGGCAGCAGACAGGTCCCATACTATTAAGACAGTTATCAAGTATCGCAGTGAGCAAAAAACAAAAAGAGTCCAAAAACTGTGCCAAAAAAATCTCATATCAATGCAATCTCAATTAATGTAATAAACACTTTTAAGTTAAAACCATTAAACATTAGGTCACTTTCTTAAAAATCAGCTCTAGTTCAAGAAATAATTACTGATAACTTCCTAAATGCCTTTTGTAGAAACCTGGATTAGGGCCAATGAAAAAAAACATGATGCCTCTCCACCTGGTTATACTTATGCTTATAAACCACGTCTTAGTGGATGAGGAGGTGGAGTGGCTACGATCTATAAAGAAAACATAAATGTAACACTTCATAATAAGTATGAGTCAAAATCTTTCGAACCTCTTGTACTCAACATAAGCAGCTCAACTTCATTGAAGAAAAAATCCAATCTAATGCAACTTATTACCGTATACCGCCCTCCCGGCCCCTAAACAGAGTTTATTAAAAAAAAAATTTGTGAATTTCTTTCCATCATAGTAATCTCATCAGACAAGGCCTTAATAGTCACTGAATTCAATGTTCACTTTGAAAACCCACTAGAATCAATTAAATTAGCCTTTGACGCTATCCTCGTTTCCATGGGCGTTACGCAAAGTGTGGTTGGTGAAACACATCGCTGTAAACATACATTAGACTTAGTTTTATCACATGGTATTAACATAAATAATTTAACTATTGTTCCACTAAGTGAGGTCATCTCTGATCACTATTTGATAACCTACGATTTAGAAATTGATATTGATCCAGTCATTAAACCGCAATATTATATGAAGCGTACAATCATTCCCTCTACTGCTGCGTCATTCCTACAACATTTACCTGAATTAAGCATTAAACCAGCATCAGGACCCGATGAACTTGAAAACACAGCTGAATACCTTAAACTTGTGTTTTCTACAACCTTAGACAGTGCTGCTCCACTTAAACTAAAAAGGATTAAAGATAAAAGACTCATTCCATGGTTTAATGATCAAACACGCACCCTAAAACAAACCACTAGAACCATGGAGCGTAAATGGAGACAAACCAAATTTTAGGTATTTAGGGTTGCATGGAAGGACAGTATGACTGAGTACAAACATGCACTCACTGCAGAGAAGACTAAATTTATGCTGAACTAATAGAGAACAACAAAAACAAGATTCCTCTTTAGTATTATTGCCAAATAACTCGAAGTGCTACTGAATCAGATTCACTCACAGTTCAGCAGCAATGATTTTATGAATTTCTTTAGTGATAAAATTGAAAACATAAGACTTAAACCATCTAATGCATCGTGTAGCGTAATCAATAATCAACGATTTCTGAAAAATCTAGTAGTAGAGAAAATAAAATAGTACAAGAGTTAAATACCTTTAACCCCATATCTAAAAAAGAGCTTATCTCATTAATTATACAATCAAAGACAACATCCTGTCTGTTAGACCCAATACCTACAAACCTGCTTAAAGACCTCCTACCAAATATTACAGAGTCTTTTATAAACATTATAAATTCATCACTTAAAATAGGCTATGTCCCCAAAAATCTGAAGTGTGCATTCATTAACTATTTAGTTTATTGTATTTACTTCCTTATACAGTAGGGATTGTTTATACAATAACCATATCATTGCATAGCTTAAACAACTGTAGGACTTTAAGAGAGAGCACTGTTAGAAACTGAATGAAGAGTTGTAGAAACTGAGTACTAGTGTTGTAAGGTATACTGACACAAAGTGTACTGCTATACCTCATTTCATTTGTAGCTTTAAAAAATGTTCTAGCTCTCTATAACAGCAGTACTTTCTACCAGTTGTGTTGGAGGACAAGTGTGTGAACAGTGCTTCGCATTTAACTACATGAGTAAAAAGAGAAAATGTAATTGCTAGACCTGTCTGTGGCCTAAGACCATGATATATGGAATTATTTTACATACACACTAACGACAGGCAAACAGACTTGTATCAAGGACTCAAAGCAGATTATATTAATATATATGTTATTACCTACTTTATACTCATATCCTCAAACAAGTCAAATGCTTTTTATGATCTTTACATTTACATTTACTCATTTAGCAGACGCTTTTGTCCAAAGCGACTTACAAATGAGAACATAACAAGTCAGAAGTTATGCAGAAAATAAACTACACTGTAAAATCAACAAACCTGATTTTTATTTGATGCTGCTCCCCCCCTTTTTTTTACAACAGGTATTTGTTAAAAAGATGCGTCTTCAGTAGTTTCTTAAAACTGCTTAGTGATTCTGCCTTACAGACAGAGTTGGGAAGATCGTTCCACCATTTTGCAGTGGTAAACGCGACGGAGTGAGAATTAGATTCTCGGTGAGGTGGAATCGCCAGGCGGAAATCATCACTGGGGCGTAGTAAACGAGTCAGAGTGTATTTTGAAAAGATAGAGTGAAGGTAGGAGGACGAAGATCCAGAAATGGTTCTGTAGTCCAGAGTCAGTGACTTGCGAGCATCTACAGGGAGCCAATGGAGAGAAAAGAATAGTGGAGTGACATGAGTCACGCCATTAATCTTTAACCATTAGAATTTGACAGATAAGTTAAGGACATTAATGACCATTTAACTAGCTTTATCTTTCAAGCTAACTTAAAATAGGGCAACACTAGCAACTTTCATTTTACCAAAGCTTTTTATAGGGGGAATGGGATAAAAACTGAAAACCTGTTAAATTTTCCTCACAAAATTAAAAAAATAAAAACCTCACCAACAAGAAATATCCATAGCTTATAATAGGAAGAGAAACACTGAGACCTGAGCATAAACATTAGGGGTGCTGAAAAAAATCGATTCTTTAATGAATCGTGATTCGTAGTCCAGAAGATTCGGAATCGATTCAAAATGTCCAGGAATCGATTTTGAAAAAATGTGTTTAAGTTTTATTTTTTGGCACCCCCTCTCGAGAGTACTGCATATTGCATTACAGATTTGCTCGGCCACTATACAGCAAGCTCGTTAACCAGCTCCCTTTGTAGTTCGCTAGCAGGAAGCGTGGAGTGGGGAGAGAGCGCGAATCGAATTTAGAATTATTTGTTTATTGATGAATGTTTTTTTATGTAAGAAAAAGCCAGGCAGCTAAGCTAACCTAATACTGCTCATTTTAATGTAACACAATAATATTGTTGAGGGCTGTGCAGCCCTACAGTGAAATGCCACCCAATACTATTTCTGACCCACTGCCAAGCCGGTCATGCTGAAGGATATGGCAGGCAGCAGATCACAGATCCATGGCGTCTCCAGACTCTGTCACATGTGCTCAGTGTGAACAGCACAGGGCACCAGTGGCGAATTTGCCAATCCTGATGTTCTCTGGCAAATGCCAAGCATCCTGCACGGTGTTGGGCTGTGAGCACAACCCCCATCTGTGGACGTCGGGCCCACATACCATCCTCACTGAGTTGGTTTCTGAACGTTTGTGCAGACACATGCACATTTGTGGCCTGCTGGAGGTCATTTTTCATGGCTTTGGCAGTGTTCCTCCTTGCACAAAGTTGGAGGTAGCGGTCCTGCTGCTGGGTTGTTGCCCTCCTACGGCCTCCTCCACGCCTCCTGGTAGTGCCTCCAGCCTCTGGACACTACGCTGACAGACAAAGCAAACCTTCTTGCCACAGCACGCATTGATGTACAATCCTGGATGAGCTGCACTACCTGAGCCACTTGTGTGGGTTGTAGAGTCCTTCTCATGCTACCACGAGTGTGAAAACACCACCAACAATCAAAAGTGACCAAAACATCAGCCAGAAAGAACCAGTACTGAGAAATGATCTGTGGTCCACCTGCAGAACCACTCCTTTTTTGAGTGTTACTTTCTAATTGCCAATAATTTCCACCTGTTGTCTATTTCATTTGCACAACAGCATGTGAAATTGATGGTCAATCAGTGTTGCTTCCTAAGTGGACAGTTTGATTTCACAGAAGTTTGATTTACTTGGAGTTATAATGAGTTGTAACAATCAAATTGTATTCAAGATTATAAGATAAACATGATGAGTTTCAGTTATATGTCATGTCTTGGAATTTACTCCTAAATTGGATAACTAACAAAGAACAGAAAACAAGTTCATCATCAAGCTTGTAATCCAGAAAAATATTTAACAAAGTGATTATTGTTTGTGTGAATGTTTCCCCTTGGTTTTTGCCTTGTTTCACCGTGAAAACCGCATTAGTTGTTCTTTGTTGAAAAATCTGAAGGTCAGAGAACCCTGTCCATTTTAAAGCTGAGAAAAAGTGGAAATTATTGAAGACATTACACAGTTTTGGGGGATGAAGTATGCCACAATTATGAAATCTAATTATGATCTTTCAACAACAAGAAAAATCAACCAATCATTCCTATTTTTAAGTTTTCATGATTTTGATGTGGGTGGTAAAAAGAACATTAACACTCTCCACCAATTGCCTTATGGTGCAAATTGTTAAAAGTAAATGACAAACACAATGTTTGATCAATGATTGTATCTTAATGGATGTCCATGGCTATGACACATTTAGAGTTCTAGAAAGCTGTTCACACAAATAAAATCATATTAAAACCCTTATGTGTGTAAAGTTTTTTCATTAAAGACTTACTCTTCACTGCTAAAAAAAGCATTTACCAGCATTTACCACACATTAGCATATTGGCAGTGGTGGCTTGTGGTTGATGCACTGGGCCACAGCCCAGAAAGTTCTGGTAATCTTGATAAGTATAGCCTTAAAGTTTGGGCAAGTTTCTTAGCCTTGAGTTGCATTACCCTGTTTATTTTGCTCTGTATAAGTTTTTTCCATTCAGATTTTTTTTTCATTTAGATAATTAAGGAAAAACTAATGAACAAATTACCTGATCAATAACATTTATTGCAGTCCCAATATTGTGTATGATTTACTTGTACATGTTTGATAATAGGTGGTACTTGGTCTCAAATGTTTTGAGAACCACTGGTCTAGAATAAAGTCTAGGACAGTCAAGCTTAAAATAAGAAGCCAATAATGGAAGTGTCTTTTAAAATAATTTACTGTTAATTAAGTGAAATCCCCATAATATGGGGTATATTTGTACAAATCATGTGATTACTTGCATATCAGTTATTAATTCATGTGATTACTTACATGTTAACATTTATAATTTTTTTTTTTTTTTTTGGGTGGGGTTTCTTCTATTTTTACATTTATACCTAATCTTGAGTCAAATAAGAATGCTCAATTATGTTAAGAATTTAAATTGTTAAAAAGAAACAAACAACTATTTATTTCTTCTTCAAAGTTCCACTGGTTAAAAAGATCATACGCAGATTGTCTTTAAATAGTTTAAGACAAACACATTAGGTAACCCTACACAAGCTTCTTACAATTGAATTGCTGAATTTTCTTTCTAACATACAGTAACTCATTTAAGAGAGTCAAGTTTGTGATACTCTATGCTCATACATGCTTTTTTAGATCTGAGCATGGAATAATGGGATTGATTGCAGCTACAAGCTATCCTGTTTGAATAACCCACTAGCTCAGCAAAATAACATGGATAATTAGAAAAAGATAATTGACCAAGCTAAAAATTGTCTTCCAAACATTGTATTGTGCTTTAATTATTCTTTTAATAATTGTGATATCATTTTTTTTCATAAATTTCACACTTGGACACTCAGCCTATTGTGCCACAGTTGTCAATTACATCACAATTTATAATTTTTATTTTTTTTTTATTTGGGATGTTTTTCAATTGAAAAGAAAATTCAGTATTCTGTTGTAGGTACAACAATTCTTGTTGTAGGTTAAAAATCACAGGTTTTAAATATGGCTTTTACTGCCATTTTAGAAAGTGTTCTTTATTTTATTTTTTTTCATAAAAAATAAAAATGTTTAATTGTTAAACTTTTTAAAATTGATTTTGATTTTAAAAGCTTTCAACGTACATTGTGGTACAGTATTAGCTAGGCAAATACAGACACTTAAAAAACTAAACTGTGAGTCTTAATACTAAAACTGCCCAAATGATGCAAATTAGGTGAAATGAAATATAAAATATTTGGATAAATGTATTGGGTCTCAAGGCAGCATGGTGGTATAGAGATTAGTGTGTCTGCCTCACAGCTACAAGTCTCCAGGATCGTTTCATATTTGTGATGAACATCTGTGAGGAATCTGCATAATTTCTTGGGTTTCCATCCTCATAACAGAAGCAAACAGTGATTTGAAGATAGGACAGGCAAGATGTTAAACTCATTAAATCAACAAGATAGTAATGCACCTTTTAATCATAAAATTCTGGGGGGTTATTCAGCTCACTCTCAGCATTACATGCACACATTAAAAAAACTAATTATGTTATTTAGTTGGTTTATTTTAGAAATTAAATAAAATAAGTTTAAAAAAGAAGAACATTATTTAACCAGCATCTCACCTCATCATCACCTTGAGGATTTTGTGAAGCAGAAATAAAACTAATGAGAAGTTGCCTCGGAGAGAAAGTCACATGAGCTTGGTCACAAGAGAATGAAGCAAAGAAAAAAGAATAATAAAGAGATGCAGGCTATTCCTTAAATGCATTTACATTTAGTCATTTAGCAGATGCTTTTATCCAAAGCTACTTACAAATGAGAACACCACTAGTCAGTTGTTATGGAGAAAACCAGCTACACTATAGAATTACCAAACCTTATTCTTATCCTGCACCCCCTCACCCCTTTTTTTCCTAATTTATTATTTATTTTTTTAGGCTGTACTGAAGGAGACCGGGCAAGAAACCAAAAGAAAACAGGTACAATGAAAAGCAAGTGGCATAATCTCATAGTGACATTTCTATAGCAACAATGATGCTTGGGCAAGAGAGACTAAACAAACATACCCACGCTGTTGGTGTATGTACAGTTTATAAGTAATGTAAATGTTGATAAAAACATAATATATTTTGTAGGTGGGTACATTTTTTAATAAATCTGACAATGACAATGTGCTTTAAAGTGCTTACAATATTGCAAAACCTTATCTTTTCTCTTGTCATTCATTCTGTTATAGATCGGTGACAAACATTAAGACAAACCAGCTTTTTTTATTAAATGTGCTGCAGGGCATTATAGCCAAACATCTAGTCTTTATTCAACAATTTTATTGCTGCTTGTTCTGATACAACTTTAAAAAAGTAAGCTGTGCTGACATGTTCTTTTCAGAAAGACAAGACTTTCTCTTGACAACCCTTTAAAATTAACTATACACGTTCAGTCCTTTGTGTCATGTACATGTATTTGTTATTTAACTTTACAGATGTCTGTGTAGTTTGAGATGTAGCCTTTAATTAGTTGTTTTTTTTAATTTTACATGGTCTGACATGGGGTAAATTTATTGGGATGTTCATTATGGGAAGAGCATCAATAAGTGTTTCAAATTGTTCAGAAATATGCTAGTAACACCTTCCAAAAAGAGAGGCAGCAACTATTAATTCCCCAACATCATTACATCATTGCTAATGTCGATCCTATTCTGAATTTTGTTAACACACCTGAATGTTCCAGGCCAGCAAACTGTCAAAACTTTGGCTTCTATAAATGTTTATTTAATAATTTATTATTTAACATTAATATCCAGTAAATTAAAGGTTAAATGAGCAGAATATGTATATACTTGTACACTTCAGAATTTATCCTAGAAATGAAAAAACACTAGTGTAACACAGTGCCAGTAGAAGACACACATGCTCGTGCCATCACACTGTATCCACTATGTTTTACAGGGATTCATGAAACATTCTAAGCCTTCTCCATACTTTCCTCTTCCCATCATTGGGCTACAGGTTGATCTTCATTTAATCTGTCCAAAGAATGCTGTTCCAGAACTGGGCTGGCTGTTTAAAATGTTTTTGGCAAGGTCTAATCTGGCCTTTTTAAAGCTGATTAATAGTTTACACGTTGTGGTAAACCCTTAATATTTGCTCTCATAAAATCTTATCTTACACCTACACACTATAGAGGGTTCTTCGCCATTCAACCTCATGCAAGGACACACGTGTCATTATTCATTCAACATCACTTCTACAGTCAACGGCATTCAATTTTTTCACTTTAAAAAGTCATCAAACTCATTCATTCATTATCTCCCGCTTATCGGGGGGGGGGGGGGGGGGGGGGGGGGGGGGGGGGGGGGGGGGGGGGGGGGGGGGGGGGGGGGGGGGGGGGGGGGGGGGGGGGGGGGGGGGGGGGGGGGGGGCGTCTCGGGCGCTGGGCAGATAGACCCAGGACAGGGCGCCAATCCATCGCTGGGCACACACTCACTCACACAGACACACTCTATATGGGGCAATTTTTGAGAATTCAATTAACTTGATCCATGTTTTTGGACTGTGGGAGGAAACCGGAGAACCCGGAGGAAACCCACGCAGACACGGGGAGAACATGGAAACTCCACCCAGATGGGGATTCGAACCGGGAATCCCTAGCGCTGAGAGGTGAACGTGCTAACCACTAAGCCACCGTGCCGCCAAGTCATCAAACTGAGAGACATAAATGTAAACATTCAGTGATTACATTTTACACATATTTTGGACAATTATATTCTACTAGAACTGCAACTAATGATTATTTTGATAATCGATTAATCGGTCGATTATTTTTTCAATTAATCGATTAATCTGATCAATAAAATAAAAAATTCTTATGTCTTTACATTTACATTTAATCATTTTGCAGATGCTTTTATTCAAAGCGACTTACAAATGAGAACATCACAAGTCAGTATTTATAAAGAAAACCAGCTACACTGTAGAATTATTAAGCACATCAATAAATGTCTGGTTTTATTTACAGTAAACAGAGTTTAAGGCATCCAAGTAGCCCAAATAGCAATTAAACACAAATCTCACACACACTAGTACAATATGTAGCATAGTGTGAAAAAAATACTAAATTAAACAAATTTGAGTCACTCTAATATGTTACCGAATTCCCCTCTAAATGCAACTAATTCAACCTCACTCTCATAGTGTCTTCACTCATATTTTATCAAATAATTAAACCGTGAAGCTTGATCATTAATTAGCACCATAATGTACAACTTGTATGTATTTATAAAAGCACATTTAAACACTATAATATAGCAGTGTAGCAGTATAGCAGTTATATATAATAATTTTATTGAAAATGTTTAAAATCCTGTAATGAATGAAAAGCACATTGACGGAAAAAATGTATCATCTAAACATCTCTTCACTTAACAACAAAGGTCAACTTCAAATAACACATGATGCTCATTTGCCCTCAGTAATGAACTAAATATTGTCTGTTCTGTAGCCTATTGAAAAAAAAAAAAAAAAAAATGAACTAATTAACAATCAGCTATAGAAAATAATAAATTAACAAATTAGCCAATTAACAAAAAAATACCTCGTGTGAAATGTCAATTGGACACCGGGACATATGTGCCTGCCTTGCACATCGTGAACAAGGCTTCCCATTTGTCTCGACCCGGGCTGAAAGCGGGGAAACACTTTTACTCGTCAGTAAACACACACTTGCGCTTCGGCATGTTGCTTGTGGACTGACAAGCAGCGCCATGCGCAGTGCCCTAGTACCTGTACATTCAATGGTCTAATGAAGGTCATTTAAAAACCTGGACATTTCCTCACTTTTAAAAAAAAAGAAATTAAAAAAAAAATTATAAATTAAAAAACGGGACGTGAAATACGCCCATGTCCCGGGAAATACGGACTTACCCTAGCTAATTAATGAAAATATAAAGTAATACTAAAGAAACTAAAGAAACTTGATGTTGTAGTGATTTATCTGCTGTTGATTTTTATCCTCATCGGTGTTCAACATATTTAGTTTCAGGTGGTGTATCATCACTGTGGTGCTCCGTGTAGGTCAATTTATTTTCGCAGAGCGTGTGTAGCGTGAAGCTCCCGCAGTTTTGATTTAAACAGAAGCTTGTTTTCTGCATTGGCTGTGTTTCATTTCTGCGATTTATCAACTTGTTTTGCAGACTCCGCCTCCTTCCATTTCAATTTATTAGATACCATGCTAGGGCGGCATGGTGGCTTAGTGGTTAGCACGTTCGCCTCTCAGCGCTAGGGATTCCCGGTTCAAATCCCCATCTGGGTAGAGTTTCCATGTTCTCCCCGTGTCCGCGGGGGTTTCCTCCGGGTTCTCCGGTTTCCTCCCACAGTCCAAAGACATGGATCAAGTTCATTAAGTTCTCCAAAATTGCCCCATATAGAGTGTGTTTGAGTGAGTGAGTGTGTGCCCAGCGATGGATTGGCGCCCTGTCCTGGGTGTATCTGCCCAGCGCCCGAGACGTTCTCCCCTGGATGGGCATGGGGAACCCCACCGCGACCCTAATAGAGGATAAAGCGGGAGATAATGAATGAATAATACCATGCTATTATAACCACTGCCAAACTAACTA
Organism: Corydoras maculifer; assembly: GCA_019802435.1. Taxonomy (NCBI): domain Eukaryota; kingdom Metazoa; phylum Chordata; class Actinopteri; order Siluriformes; family Callichthyidae; genus Corydoras; species Corydoras maculifer. The sequence goes on from JAFMOD010000246.1 coordinate 602,285, forward strand.
AGAATGTTAATAAATCATGTGAAGAACAAAGGATATTTTTGAGTAAATTAGAAGATTTCTTTTTGCCCATTTGGCTGGAAAACCATACAAAACTCCCCCAACCCACAGTCAGACTATGCGTCAGACCTGATTACACCTCTTTCCCATGATATATTTACAATAATGCACGCTTTCTCGTTTTTATGAAATGTTTTTAAAAACACTATAATTAAAAAACAAGATTTCATTAATAAATGTGCTTATTCAACTTTTTAATGGTAAAAACTTTTTAACTTTTTATCGGAAATGGACTCGCTGTTTATATTAACCTGTATATTTTCATTACCTGTACATTATTTAAAATAATGTTCTACCACACTAGCAAATTGCTTTGCTGGTGAGCTAGATTTGTATACTTTTCATATGTTGTTTGGCACTCAGAAGAAGGTTGCTCAGAAGGTGGTCAGTTACAGACATAATTCCCCTTGCTTATAATAAAAAAAAAAAAACTGGCACAAACAAATGTGAAGTGGTCAGAGGTGTGCAGTATTGTCAATAATGTCACATTTGGACAAATGGCTCTGCTTTAATGAATGGAACTACCCAGTCAAGCCCATATTATAATGGAAAATCAGGGACGGTGGCTTAGTGGTTAGCACGTTCGCCCCTTAGCGCTAGGGATTCCCGGTTCGAATCCCCATCTGGGTGGAGTTTCCATGTTCTCCCCGTGTCCGCGTGGGTTTACTCCGGGTTCTCCGGTTTCCAAAAACATGGATCATGTCAATTGAATTCTCCAAATTGCCCCATATAGAGTGAGTGTGTGTGAGTGAGTGAGTGTGTGTGTGCCCAGCAATGGATTGGCGCCCTGTCCTGGGTGTATCTGCCCAGCGCCCGAGACGTTCTCCTCTGGATAGGCATGGGGAACCCACTGCGACCCTACTAGAGGATAAAGCGGGAGATAATGATTAAATGAATTTTAAAGCAGGTACTTCGGTCATTAAATCCTTTTGACTGAGCCGTTTGTCCAGCTGTCACATTGATTTATAAATGGTTCTGCTTTCAATAAACAAATTTATAGATCAAACCTTGTTTTTATTATTTTAGTGTGTTTGTACCCATTTTATAAAAGCAATAAGGAACTTGAGGTTATGAATTATTGTAAATAAATCACAGGAAAAAGGTGTAATGACACTGCTATGCGTGTAATGGCATGCTGCTACCTCTTTTCGATGATTTTTTTACAATAATGCCTTCTTGTGCCTTATTGCTTTATTATTCCATAATGGAAAATCTTTTAGAAAGTTGACAACAGGAGCAGCCTAAATATAAGTTGGACTCCCGAATCAGAGCAAGCATTTACTACGCTTAAATAGTGTCATACTTGAAATCTCTTTCCCTGATTTATTCACAATAATACTTTATTTAAAACAGGCTACCCCCTTATGCTAATGGACTGAAAATACATGACAAATTTCACATTTAAACTATCCTAAACGTTTACAGAATTTATACTAAAAATTAAGTAATATTTTTTTTACAAATAAATGACCAACTTTTAAATTTGGAACATTTATGTGAAATTTTCTGTATATAACTTGACAAATTTAGCATCTGTAAAAACTACAATTTCCGTCTGGGGATTAATAAAGTATGATGATTCTGATATTAATGCAGAAATATTTTTTAAAAATCCTAAATAGATTTTCAAACACCACTGTACATCTTCCTATTGAAATCAGGAAATCATGAGAGTGTAATAGAGATCACATATATCATGTAATTGCATTATAATTGTCATAAATTCTAATAAGACTTAGATTCCTAAAGTTGGACCAAAAGACAATAGAAACAAAATTAGCAAGGTCATTTGCAATTTTTTGCATTTTGCCATCTTCAAAGCATAGCCAAGCTAAAGAAAATAAATAAAATTAAAAAAAAAAAAAAAAAACAGGCCAATTTATGCTTTTAACATCTTTGATATTTTTTTCTAAAGTAATATTACATTAATTTGCTTCTGACAGGGTGTTCTAATAAAGCATTATATGAAATGAGTAAAAAAAAATAATAATAATTTTAATACCATACAAGTAACACATACATGCACACCACAATATATTGAACTATATTGAGTTTGATAATCCACCTAGTAAACTGTACTCACGAGGTCCAGCATTGTAGAGAATGGAGTGCATTTTCTTGCAAATCTTCTTAACATTCTACCTATTTCAGGAATATGAAACCTTTCTTTCCAAATCTTTAAAACTATTTATTGTCCTGTAAGTCACACAACCGAATGTTTTCTACATTTTGACAGCATAGTGTTTCCAGGTATGAAACTTAGGGTTCAAGGTTCAAATCCCAATCCTTGTTCACCCCCTGGATTTCCTCTGGGTTCTCCGGTTTCTTCCCACAGTCCAAAAAAAAATGAATTCAAAGCAAGCTGGCTGCTCTGAATCACCCCTGTCTAAATTGCCTCCATATAGTATATGTGTGTCTTGCTATGTATATGTGCACAGAGATGGATTGTATGTGCCCTATCTTGGATGCATCTTGATATGCTTTAACCTTCGCAGTTAACTTAAGCCATAATTTTTTAAATGCCGAGTGCTGATGCTTTTTTGTCTTGATGGCCCAGAAAAATCAACCACCAATCAACTAACATCTAACAGTTCTCCAAACACTTGTTTGGCTAATTGAAATAATTTTAGAAATTGGTTACTGGTCTTTTTAACATGAAATCTTAATCCCTAAAGAGCAAGCCAAAGTGACAGTGGCAGAAAATAAACCTTCTAAGGACTCATGGGTGGGACCACAGGGGACTCATCCTTTCTATATAGAGCTTTATTACCATGATGAGGATCCATGAACCAGAGAACTATGTGGCACACAAATTTGGCCTAAAAACCACTAATTCAAAGAAGGCTGCACATTATAAAAACAGATAAGAAAAGAATATGCAGAAATATGGAAAGAGGCGTACTTGGTTTTGTTAAATAGTGAATTCGTGTGACCACTGAATTTTGCTCATGTATTGGCAAATTGGCCAATCAATTATCAAGCTGCAAGCAGAAGTTTAAACTGCAGATACAAAGCATGTAGGTCTGATGCATCCTATTCTGGCTTGCTCTCACTTCTTTGATGTTTACCCCCTCCCCCAGCATTAGCACTCCCCCTCCTTCCACTTGCTTGCTTTCTTCCTTCTCCAATCCATTCTCCATCCATTTGGTCTAGGTTTCTGAGCATGTCGCCACTGCAGCATCCCCCTCCTTCTTCTTCTACCTCCTCCTCCACCTGCTTTCACATGCTGTCCTGGTGTATTCATGCGCACTGAGAAAGCGTGCTGCAGCATATTCAACACAAAAACTCAAAGAAGAAGCCATGTTCCTAAGAGCTGCCCATTCCTAACTATAGGTATTGCAGAAGTTAAAAATTAAAGCGTCGTTTGCCCTAAAAACATCATAAGGCTGTGGATCCTAACTCTCCTAGAGACAAGAGGCTTCACTTTCTAGCAATAAAGGCCTAAAGACGATGTCATGCTTTGGGGCGATTACAATTGTGCAAATTATGTCTGAGTTAATATGTCGCACCGGGTTTGTCTTGTCAAAAATATGTGTCTGTAAATTTCTTATGCACGCGTGCCGGTAATTCGTGTGTGCAAGTACACCAGTGGCAGATCAGCCGCCTGATACCCCCCGAATATTAATGCAAATGCCCATAGCGTCTTCTCGCTGCTGTCTTAAAAATGTCAGCGTCATAGCAGTCCGTTTTTATCCGAATTATGCTTAAATGTTGTTAAGAAAAGACAGTTACGCGCTACCGTCTAGAACGCCAAAGAACCGAAGAGAAACAATAGCCGACGCAGACAGCCTATTTTGGCAAGTCATTGTCACAGGGCAGATGTTTATAGAAATTCTTGGGGTAACCTTCTATGGTTTGCAATATTAGACAACGCTTGTGCTTCAGTTTGTATTTGTAATGTATTTAACACCTAGCTCTTTCGTGAGACTTTTGTGCATTAATTATTAGCCACAATAGCTGCAAAACGAATGCGGTCGGCTGTCAACAAAAGGCAGCCAGGCCCTCGGCAGTCTTCCAGACATCCTTAACATAACACCGGCGTTTCAAAATTGACAGCGTTTATTTTTGCTCGACGGAGGCTAGAAAATGACATCACCTAAAGGCAGCAGCAGCAATATGCACATAAGGCCGTGAAATAACACACCGGACACGGATTGGATTAAAATACAGTGTGATCACGCAATCTTATCACACTCACCAGATTAAGCACAGTCTCGACGATGTCCCGGTTGCTGACCTCGCCGACCTGGATAAGGCCGATAAGCACGGCGAACTTCATGCGGATGTTTCGGATCGGAACAGCCGGGTTGATGACGCCGGCCGGCAGCACTACCGAGGCTGAACCGGACCCGATCGCGTCCACGCCGACAGAGGATTCTCGCTCCGCCGGTGGCGCCGAAAGCGACATCTCGCTCGCCATTTTCAGCCGAGATCCCGACAACAAGGAGCGGCTGCCTAGGCTCTCACCTGCTTCTCCTAAGCGCTCGGCTGTGCAACCGCATCAAAATGCGATTAGGCTACGAAACACAAATACAGTTTATAGAGGTGCTGTTTAATCCCACTCCGCTGTGAAGTACACGAGCTGGCTAGTGTGTTCTCGAGCTCGAGTTTTTAGCTCCCTTGTTCGCTTTTGCCCGTGTCGCTGTCCCACTTGATATGAAAACCCAGCGGAACGATGCAGTCTCCGGCAGTGTGGTCCCACTCAGGACGCCACGTTCACGCCCCCTAGATGCAGTACTATGCACGGCGCCTGCGCACATGGGTCCTAAACTGCGGGCCGCCGAACAATCCTTTGTCATCCAAACAAGTGCGCCCTACAGCTTGTTAAAAGGACGGATTTTAGTCAACTTATGGAAAGCAAAAAATATTTTGAGATCGAGCCGTTAAAGGTGGTGAGCAAGTTGGAGCACGTGTTATACCCCTATAATATCAGCAATGTGAGAATAATGGTCTTTTTCGAACAGGTTCACAAAACAATTTGCTAAGCAATTTAAATAATCACGAGACATGAATTATAACGTTATGTTTATGACTTTAATAAGTAATTTAATTAATTGTTACATTTAGATTTTTGTCATATTAGCGTATCTATTTAACCGTAGACTGATTGGTTTACATACATTATAATCACAAAAATGCACCACTGTAGCGTCCCTAAAATCGCATGGTCCATTCTTAACTTAAAAACGCGAATGTAAATAATCTGTTACATATTCAGCCACTGAAGTTTTTTAATGCAGTTATTGTATCATAAAGAGTATCTTAAACGTATTTTGAACCTTCTAAATGAACTGTACTGGATATTAAGAAAACAGGCTTAACATGACGGTTTATACAATATTTAATGCTCATGGTCAGCTTTGTCAAAGTATTGGCACAATAACAAACAAAACAAAATGGAAATGTCATGAATGCAAAACACTGTGGACCAAAAAAAGTATCAAAGATATATAAAATAAAACATATATACCTGGATATCAAGTATCAGGAGCACACCTCTTAATCATTCAAGGTCATTTTGCATTGCATTTTAGACAGTTATATGCTTTCAAATTTGTAATAAACTCCTATGTCCTACTGCTATAATAAAGGATTTTACACTCTTACCTGGTTCTTGGTTCCAGTGGTTAAATCATGCTCTTTCAAAAATCACATTCCCCTTATTTACACAATGCCCTGTAAATGCCACCATAGCCATCTTCTATGATTTTCTTTGCTGCTTTGTTAATGATAGCATGTTTAAAAAGTCCTTAGCTTCATTGCAGGCAGCATACATAAAGACATTTACTTGAAATTACTTTTTTAACTTGAATTTTTATAGTAGACTTTAATGGTTATGATGACCTGAAATGGCTATACAGCTGAAAATTGATGTAAAGTTTTAAATTGTTAAGTGAAGTGGGTAATGTTAGGTAGCAGGAAGGGCTACCAAAATTTTTTTTTATAGTTTAAAAAAAATAGACTTTTGATTGTTAAGATTTGCTTGTAACATATTTCAACAATGCTGCAAACAAAGTGGTGAGATCTGGCCATTTGGTTGACATAGTTGCAGCTAAATAGGCAGAGTCTCAAAAACTGAGGTAAAGCTGAGAAGAACAGAGTTTGTGTGCACTCTAAGTTACAGTCCAAAATTGAGGGTGGGGGCCAAGTGGTGGACGGAGTTTAACATCCTAACAGGCTGATGGATGAAGCTGTTTAGCAGTCTTAAAGAGCAGGCTCTGCTATTCCAGTACTTTTTTGCTGAGGGCAGAAGGCTGAAGAGAGTGTGTAAGGAGTGGGAGAAGTCTTCTTCCTTTCCTATTTTAGGCGCTCCTTCGGCCATGATCCCGTCCGATGGCGTTCTGGCAGTAAGCGCACCACTGAAGAAGGTTGATTGACGTGACGCAATTTCCCACACAACAGGAGGAGGACTACTCCATGCTTCCCTTCAGCACCTATGTGACCTAAATCCCACAGTCATGTAGCGGACTTTGGCTCCTCCCTGACGGACCTCATCCATCTTGATGGACTAGCCCTCCTCCTACCGCGGACACCAGCACGCCATAGAGAGGGGTGGATCGGAGTCCGCACTTGTACAACACACCCGTGAGTCCAAGGCAGAACCTGTGCAGCTGGACCTGACTCGCAAGGAGCAGCAACGTCGCATCAGGTCACGCCTTTGCCTGTACTGCGATGGAGCTTTACACAATATACGGGACAGCCCCGCCGTCCGTCAGACAAGACCCGCCAACCATTACCAGAACCTCCCCGAGCGGTTAGAGGCATTAAACTCGTCTTCCGTGAGTCTATGATCGAGGGCTATGATCGACTTGGGAGCAGACGGGAGTTTTATCGATCAGGGTTTTGCCAGCGGGAGAACATACCTCTCCATCCTCTCGATTCTCCCATGAGGGTCTGCGCTGTGGACGGGAAGACACTATCCCTAGGGACCATCACCCATAGTACTATCCCCTTGGCCATGTACACCAGTACTGCAATAAAATGTTTTGTAACCTCTTCTACCTTCCTGCCTATCATTCTATGTCATCTGTATGACTGCCCTATAGAGCTCGTGGAGGGAGCTAAGTTACCATGCTCACGCCCGTACCCGCTCTCGGTAATGAGATGTGGGCTATGAGGGTATAATTCGCAGAGGCTCTCAGAAACCATTTATCTGCCCCTCCAAATCGCCCACGGCGTCTAGATGCTTTTTCGTCTCAAAGCCGAAAGACTACCATGAGCTTAACAAGGTCATTAAACGCTACCCGTATCCGTTCCCGCTAATACCGTCCAACCTGGAATGCTTCCAGGGTCTTTTGGAAGTTGGATTTAAGGAATGCCTACAACCTCATTCGCATACGGCTGTGGGATGAGTGGAAGACCGCTTTCATTACCATCATAGGGCATCATGAATACGTCATGCCCTTCAGTTTATTTAATGAGCCCTCAGTTTTTCAAGCATTCATTAACCATGGTCAGTTCTTAGATAACAGGGGACGACATACCCCTTTTTTCTCAAGCCCTAGACAGTCACGTGGTACTCGTACGGCAGGTATTTTCTTGCCTCCTCCAACATCAGCTATTCATTAAAGGGGAGAAATGTATCTCTTTTCTGGGCTTTGTGCTCTTCAAGAACAGGATAGAGATGGACCCACTAAAGGTTCAGGCTGTCCTTGACTGGCCTACACCCACCTTGGTGAAGGAGTTGCAGCGGTTTTGCAAATTTCTACCACTAGTTTATCCAGGGTTTTAGTCGTTGCACGTTGCCACTCCCATTGTTGTTAAATGTCAAATCCAAATGGCACCTATCACTAATTTATAAATTAAAATAATTAATAATATAAATTTCAAGTGTTTCAACTTTCTCCGCCTACTTCCTTCCCTGTTTTAGGTGGCCGAATACTCTGCTTCCCCGTGAAGGATCTTTGTTTCTCGCTTGTCGGCACTCGACCAACTGTCGTTTTGTTTATCACCCTGATCTCTGTCTACAACAGGTGCTCAGGACGATGCTTCCGCTCCCCGCTCCTTCGGCCACGAACCCGTCCAACGGTGTTCTGGCAGTAAGCGCTCCACCGGCGGAGGTCGATTGACGTTACCCAATGCCCACACAACAGGAGGCGGACTACTCCACTCCTCTCGCCAGCACCTATGTCACTCGCGTCCTGTGACCTAATTACCACAGTCACATGTACCGGCCAATCGTCTTCCGGCTTTTTGATTCTGCCCCAGCACCTAAGTTCGTGTTTTTTGTTGATCGCCATCGTTTTTTGGTTTACCTACCCCTGTAATAAAGTTGCGGCTGTGAAAGAATTAGAACTTTTGACTTTCTGTCTCGGCCAGTCATAACAGAGGCAATCTCAAATTACTTTTTGCTTCCGTACTGAATTTTGAATAATGGTGATTTTTGCATATTCCTTAATTTTCCTATTTTTTAAAAGATAATGCTACTATGAAATCAACCCTAATACATGTTCAAAATGGTTTTATTCATATCTTATTGGTAGTTTACATCGAACAATGTATCTTCTGTACCTGATCATTCAACAGAATAGGTGTCAAATTCAAATCCCATGGGCCATATCTGGCCCCGGCCTCACGAGAATACTTTACATTGATCTATTATTGTTGTTATTAATGGGCAGGTGGTGTGTTTTATTTTTCTAAAATGGCCCAAGAGCAAAGAAACCTATGTTTTGATTTTGTATTTTTACTTTTGTGGAAAAGCATCATAGCACGCCTCCATCATTTACTCTCTTTTTCTGGTGCTGAAACTCTTATCCATGAATTCATCACATCAAGAATTGACTACTGCAATAGCATACTATACATTACCACCAAAAAGTTTCCTAAAAAACTTCAGTATAATCAGAACTCAGCTGCATGTCTTTTAACTCACACTCATTCTCATGATCACTTTACACCTTTCCTGCAAGAACTCCTTTGACTTCCTGTTCCCCAACGCATACATAACCTTCGCTGTTCTGTTGCAAATCTTCTTTCTATCAGTATTAGAACTAAGCACCGAACCTGGAGTGATAGAGCCTTTCCTGTTGCTGTTTGGGGTAGTAGTTTGTTTCTGGTTGGAGAGAATCTATATTTGATAACCCAATATTTACAGTACTGATCATCAAACAAATGTAAGTTTTGTCAAATATTACAGTTTGTGGTTTGTTGCTGGTTGGCGAGAATATAGCATTTGATAATCCAATATTTACAGTGCTAATCATCGAGCAAAAGTAATTCTTTTTATTATGCTGGTAGGGTAGGGAGCACTGAAAACAGAACTGTATTGTCTACGAGGCTTATTGTCCCTGTTAATTAATTTAACCGGACACATAGGAACTGAACAATCACGGTTTCAACAAGGTTCAGACGGAAAGAAAGGGCATGAACGAGGGAAACCGAGACACCGCTAGTCCTTTAAGTTAGTAAATCTTGGCTCTGGGAGTCCAAGGGACTGAATTGCAAAAAATTTAGTCCCTAGTTCAGTTGCTCTGAACTAGGCTTTGCACCTCTTGCTGTGGTGGGGCGACGCGGGGCGGCCCCAGATCACCCGAAGCCTATATTACGTAGGACACTGCTGACTAGGGCATCGTGACGACGGTGAACAGTCGAGCATTCCATGGTAAAAACCGTCCCGGTGATCATATAGCTTTGCTTTTGCTTTATTTACAAGTGTACAATTTGTGTGACCGGTTTTGTTTAAATTGCTGTTATATAATGTTATATAAATATATTTTCTGTAATTATATGGATCCACATCGTCTGATATGATAAACACTATGAAACTGCTCAGCAATAGATTTGGTCATAAGACTTAAAGTGATAAAATATGTTAAGTATGATTAAAGTAAGAATTATAATGTCTGAACCAAAAATTTATATAAAACTGCAGTAAGTTTTAAGTTAAAGTGTACACTAAATAAAAAATTATTAGAAATTTGTATTGAAATATACAGTACTTAGGTAATTCTTAGTGTTGGTTTGTGTGTGATACCACTATAAATGTTAGTATGTTAGTCTGTTAACTTGTGTGTGGTTTGGCATATTTTGTTGTTGTTACGGTCGGGCGACCGGGCAAGGTGGATTCGCTACTCGGAGAGACGGGGCTGGAGACGGAGGTACAGTACAAAACAGGGGTTTATTGTCCAACAAAGGGGAGACACAGTAACGGGAACACAGACACTGAATTGGTAAACACGAGGCGGTGGATGATGACGTCAACAGGGTTGTGCTCCATTACTCCAGGGACGGCAGTGTAGGGAACTTGACGGGGTGAAGGCGGCAGGACGGTGAGCTGCACACACAACAGAGAACACAGAACAGCAAACAGGAATGAGGGACAGAGTCGCAGAGTTCAAGGCAGGAATGGGGCTCGTAGTGTCAGGGCTTAGCACAGGCGTGGCACAAGACAAACTGGCGGTGAGGGCAGGGCGTGCAGGGTTTAAATAACAAACCGTGATAAGACCCAGGTGCTCGTGATTACAGGGGCGTGAACACATAAACCAAACCACATCACGTGCCCAAAACAAACCATGACAGTTGTGGGGATTAAGTCTGAATGTATGATGTAATGAGTGTAAAAACTAAACCTCTATTGATTTTTACTCTACACTTTTTCGCAGCTTATATTCTAGGTGAAAATGCTAAAATTTTTAAATAAAAATTAGCACGATAACAATCAAATTATCAAATAAAATAAAATAAATACTAAATAAAATAAATAAGTTATGGTAGAAGTTAGTGAGAGTAAAATAGTATTATAATATTAAGTTAAGAAACAGTGATTTAGAATAAAATAAAGATAAAAGCAAAATTTCAGCTTAATAATAATGTGTGAACGACAATAAATGTTGATAAATGGTGAACATGTCAAGGCTTGGAGTCACAGTATGCCCTGAAAATACGTGATGATGGAGTGTGAGAATTCCAAGTGAAAAGAGAGGGCAAGCTCAGACCAAGGAGGGCTGAGGGTCTGTTGATCTCAGACCTGCCCAAATCAGTGAGATTCCGACGCTAGGAATTAATATGGACAGTTTCTTAGGATCAGAGAACTGTCCATTTCACCGGTTTATCAGTCTGTCTGTCTGTGAGCAACTGTTTACCAGCCTGACTAAACCTGAATTGCTGCCAGGAGTAAGGACAAATCACATGTTACACCAAAAAATTAATGGTATTTAGGTTTTAATATGATTTAAAAAGGTAAATAAATAAATAACTTAATACATTTGGTTCTGGCTACACTCTGTTCTTATCTGTTTTAACATCCTGTGTGTATGTGTTTGAGTAGGGGTGTCTGGGTCTGTGTGTCTGTTATGAGGTCACAGGAGTGTAGAGGTAGGGGGTGTGGTTTTGGTGTGTGGGTGTGGTGTGATAATAATCTAGATTAGACTGGACTGACTGACATTACCTGATTATGACTGACTGACATTACCCAAAATTATGGATAATATCTATGTTTATTCCACAGGAGCATGAGGAAAAATTTTGCCGACCCATATATGAATATAATACAAATGATTATTGTTATAATTTTTTTGCAGCATTGTTTTTATAAATTGGTTGATAAAGTTTTCATTTTTTACAGGTCAAGCACGGAAGGCAGCCTAAATTGTCAAATTTTACATTCAAAAGAAAAAATACGAGTTTATTAAACTTATGTGATTGGTATGTTTGTTTTATGTTCTGTTTAAACTTTACTAATCTCATGTCAATTTGCAGGTTTTAGTGGGCGGAGCTGACAGAGCAGCTTGATCCAGTTAAAATAATAATTTTGTATTTATTGATTTTCCCCTAGTATTACAGATTGGCAGAAAACGAAGGACAATATTGATAATTTTAATGATTATGTGTTGTGTGACTGTTATCCCCTTTGACTATGATCCACAGGCACTGAGGGGTGGACCATAGATCATTACTTCAAGGAATATCAACAAGATCACTTTAGATGATAACCTCTTCCAGATTCTTATAACACATTGAATAATTTACTTCTAGAATAATTACACATGCCATTTTGATCTGGACGTTTTTTAAAACAAATGTTTTGTTTTAAAAAGAGGGGAGGCTAAATGTTTTAAAAATGTTTTCATGTACAAGAGTAATGGCAGCTAACTGCACACATGGTTAGGTGTCACCTCTTGGTAATGATCACTGACAAAGGGGGGACAGACTAAACCAAACAAGGCCATCACTCCAGGGAGTTGGGTGAGGATTAAAGTTCATAAGAAAATTAAGCATAGTCAAAGTTAAAGGTTAAAAACGGGCAACCTGAATTGTTACACAGTGTTGATCTTTATGTTAAATTCAGAATAATGAAATAAAGCTTAAAATTAATTGGATATTCATGTTGATTTCATGCTACGGTGTAGAACTAACATCACAAAAGTTAATCTGGCTCATAAAAGGTATAAGGAAAAGTTTTTACTTTAGTCTATGAAAAAAGTACTAGGTAAGTTGACTCATCAAGCCAAAAAGGCAAGAGATTGATTACTCAACTGTAAATCCTGTACAAATTTTATTTAAATTCTTTTCTATAAGTCACATAATCACAAGTTTTGGGACCAGAGCGAAGACCAATGGTCTACGAGGAATGGTCTGATAGGAAACAGGGACCGTCTCCAAGACCAAGAAGATCAACTATGTCAGGTACCTGCACCGCACATTTACATAAAAGCATACACCACATGGTTAATATTAGGTTAATTGTTTAGAAATATACTGACATGCACTGGACTTGGCACGGAGGAAAACAAGAAGCTCTAATAAACAAAGACAGTTCAGTAACCTCAGTCACTCGCACATAAAAAATAGGACACATGGTTTTAGTAAAGCTTTAGTAAATATGGTCACACCCTTATAGGGTGTGAAAGGGGGGACTGTTGGAATTTATTGAACGTAAAAAGACATGAATTGTACAGTCATGGCCCAAAGTTTTGAGAATGACACAAATATTATATTTTCACATGATCTGCTGCTCTCTGGTTTTTATGTGTGTTTGTCACATGTTTTTTTTATCACATACAGAAATATAATTGCAATCATATTATGAGTAACAAAAGCTTTTATTGACAGTTAGAATGAGTTTATGCAATGAGTTAAGTCAATATTTACAGTGTTGACCCTTCTTCTTCAGGACCTCTGCAATTCTCCCTGGCATGCCTGTCAATTCTTGCACAATTAATGCTTGAATTTTGTCAGAATGTGTAGGTTTTTGTTTGTCCACCCGTCTCTTGATGATTGACCACAAGTTCTCGATGAGATTAAAATCTGGGGAGTTTCCAGGTCATGGACCCAATATCTCTATGTTTTGTTCCTTGAGCCCTGTAGTTATCACCTTTGCTTTATGGCAAGGTGCTCCATGATGCTGGAAAAGGCATTGTTGATCACCAAACTGCTCTTGGATGGTTGGGAGAAGATGCTCTCAGAGGACATTCTGGTAGCATTCTTTATTTACGGCTGTGTTTTTAGGCAAGACACATAAATGGTTTCAGGATGCTTTACAGTTGGCATGAGACAAGACTGGTGGTAGCGCTCAACTCGTCTTCTCCGAATAAGCTGTTTTCCAGATGTCCCAAACAATCGGAAAGGGGATTTATCAGAGAAAATGACTTTACCCCAGTCCTCAGCAGTCCACTCCCTGTACCTTTTGCAGAATATCAGTTTGTCCCTAATGTTTTTTCTATAGAGAAGTGGCTTCTTTGCTGCCCTCCTTGAGACCAGGCCTTGCTCCAAGAGTCTCTGCATCACAGTGCGTGCAGATGCACTCACACCTGCCTGCTGCCATTCCTGAGCAAGCTCTGCACTGCTGGTAGCCTGATCCCGCAGCTGAAACACTTTTAAGAGACGGTCCTGGTGCTTGCTGGTCTCTCTTGGGTGTCCTGGAGCCTTTTTGGCAACAATGGAACCTCTTTCCTTAAAGTTCTTGATGATGTGATAGATTGTTGACTGAGGTGCAATCTTTCTAGCTGCGGTACTCTTCCCTGTTAGGTCATTTTTGTGCAGTGCAATGATGACTGCACGTGTTTCTTTAGAGATAACCATGGTTAACAGAAGAGAAACAATGATGCCAAGCACCAGCCTCCTCTTAAAGTGTCCAGTGGTGTCATTCTTACTTAATCATGACAGATTGATCTCCAGCCCTGTCCTCATCAACACTCACACCTGTGTTAATGGAGCAATCACTAAAACGATGTTAGCTGGTCCTTTTAAGGCAGGGCTGCAATGAAGTTGAAATGTGTTTTGGGGGATAAAGTTCATTTTCTAGGCAAATATTGACTTTGCAATCAATTGTTGTTAAGCTGATCACTCTTTATAACATTCTGGAGTATATGCAAATTGCCATTATAAAAACTGAAGCAGTAGACTTTGTAAAAATGAATATTTGTATCATTCTCAAAACTTTTGGCTATGACTGTATTATTTGAAAGGGTTGGTCAACTTTGGAATGCTTTTACCTTTATGATATTTTTGTAATTTACGATATGTAAACAACTGCTGAATGGCAGAGGGAATTACCAGGTAGGGGTTGAGTGTGTGTAAATTGTAGGAATGACCACTTGTCGAATGGGCGTGAGAAGAAGTCAGAAAGTCTGGTCGCAGGGTGACCTGTGAAAATATAGATTTAGGAAACAAGTAACATTTGTTAAATGTATTGTTGGGACTGGGGGCTCAGAAAATCCCACTATATTTGGAAGGTCCAGTCACACTCACCCACACAGAAGAAGGACAGCCCACCTAAAGGTTATATAACAAAGCAGCATCTTTGAGAATTCAGAGCTCTCTCATCAATTGTGGTTTCCCGCCATTCATGATTTTTCCTGTACAATTGTTTGTCTATTCAGTAAAACGCATTAAATACTTTTGGAACAAAAACGGCGATTTATGACCGTTTATTGGAACATAGCAATTAGCTGATGTGAAATAATTGTGTTGAAAGTTGAACTGAACTCAACTTCATCAATTGCTCTGTCAGAGCACCTCTTCTACAATGGTTTACTGGATGGAAAATGGATTTATATTGGACTGGTGGTCCTGCGGGATGCCCTCAATGAACTTATATAGTTTTAAAATTTTTATAGTTTTTCCAATTGTTAAATAAGGATCACTACACAATCACTGCACAATTTGTCCTACACTGTTAATTCTGCCTGTCCGGTCAAGGAGGATGAGTCCCCCACTGAGCCTTGACCCTCCCAAAAAAAATGTGAGAAGCTGACAGCAATGCAGGTAGACACCCCTCTTGAAAACAAAGGAGCTGGTGGTGGATCTGAGAATGAACAAGGCACTGGTGACCCCTGTGTCCATTATTGGGGTCAGTGTGGACACTGTAGAGGACTACAAATATCTGGGGGTGTACATTCACAGTAATCAGTCTGTTTAATTCCTCACTCAGTAAAACAACTTTAGATGAAATGTGCAATTACGTAATCAGGATAATTATTAAAATCTGCAATATTATTTTATTCTACCGTCTGCCACACAGTGCACTATATTTAACTTTTTTTTTTAATTAACAGATATTAAAAGTGTCACTTTACTTTTACTTGCTACATTACTAAATATTAATTTAGTGTATTCTTAGTACTTTTAGTGTAATTTAAACAGCGCTTATTGTTCTCATTTATGCAGTTTTGGTCCATTCTTCACACTTTAGGTTATTTTTGTGCACTTTTGGTATTTGTGCCTATTAAACGTTACTTTGTGCACTTTTGGTTTTTGTGCCTATTTAATATCATTTGAAGAGTTTTGATCAATAATTCACATATTTGGTGATTTTTGGAAACATTTGGCATTCATGCCTATTTGATGTAATTCAAGCAGTTTTGGTAAATACTTCACATTTTTGTGCACGTTTGCCGTTAGTGCATATTTGACATAATTTATCAAGATTTGGTCAATACATAATGTTTTGCGTGATTTCTCTGCACTATTAAACGTTAATCTTGTGCAAGTTGGTTTTTGTGCCTATTTGATGTCATTCAGAATCAGAATCATAAAAAAGTGCTAGTGCAATACTTTAATGGATAGTTAAATAAATGAGAATGGAAAAAGACTGGTTGAGAGTGTTGAGAATGTGTCCAGAAGTTTTAATATTCAGCTGTTCATAAGTGTAATGGTGTGTGGAAAAAAGCTTCTCCGTAATCTGGAGGTCTTGATCCTCAACGGACTGAACCACCGGCCTGAGGGAAGATACTGGAATAGGTGATGTCTAGGGTGTGATGGATCACGGACGATGTTCTCTGCCTGCTTCCTGGTTCTGGCCATGTGCAGGTCTGGTAGAGAGGGTAGCTTTACACCGATGGTTTTCTCTGCAGACCTGATGATGCGCTGTAGTCTGTGGGTATTGTGTCTGGTGGCTGAGCTGCCCCACACTGTGATGGATGTGGTGAGGACAGATTCTGTGGATGCGGTGTAGAACTGCACCATCAGCTCCTTGGGCAGGCTGAACGTCCTCAGCTGATGCAGGAAGTACAGCCTCTGCTGAGCCTTCTTCATGATGGTGCTGATGTTATGGTCCCATTTCAAGTCCTATGAGATTATTGTTCCCAGGAACTTGTAGGAGTCCACAGCCGTTACAGTAATGTTGAGGATAGTGAGTACTGGAAGGGTTGGAGGGCTTCTTCTACTCTCATCTCCACTGTTTTCAAGCAGTTTTGTTTGCCTTTTTGATGTAATTTAAGCAGTTTTCTTAAATACTTCACATTTTTGAGTGTTTTTGATATTTGTGCATATTTGACAAATTTGACATATTACCCAGTTCATCCATTCATTATCTCCCGCTTCATCCTCTATTAGGGTCGCGGTGGGGTTCCCCATGCCCATCCAGGGAAGAACGTCTTGGGCGCTGGGCAGATAAACCCAGGACAGGGCGCCAATCCATCGCTGGGCACACACTCACTCACACAGACACACTCTTTATGGGGCAATTTTGAGAATTCAATTGACTTCATCCATGTTTTGGACTGTGGGAGGAAACCGGAGAACCCGGAGGAAACCCACGCAGACACGGGGAGAACATGAAAACTCCACCCAGATGGGGATTCGAACCGGGAATCCCTAGCGCTGAGAGGCGAACGTGCTAACCACTAAGCCACCGTGCCGCCCTATTACCCAGTTGTTTTCGTTAATTAGTCAATACTTCACAATGTTTTTGGTGATTTCTGTGCACTTTTGGTATTCTTTTGGTGCCTATTGAATGTTATTTTTGGACACTTTCAGTATTTGTGCCTATTGAATGTAGTTTTTAATTAAGCCTATTTAATTTCAGCAGTTTTGTTGAATACTGTATATACAGTATATTTGTATTTATATATCTTACTGTAACACCCACTGTGACACAGTTGTTAACACCTCTTTAAAAGTTTTGGAAATTTTCCTTTTTAACTGTTTCTTATATTTTAACCCATGGAGTCCCTAAGTGACACATACTGAACAACCTAAACAACATGTGACATGTCATGTGAACTTCTATTACCTGGACAACATATCCAAGATGTCTGTGTGCCTGACTGGCTAGTGTTACATCCATCCATCCATTATCTTCCGCTTCATCCTCTATTAGGGTCGGGGGGGGGGGGGCATCTCGGGCACTGGGCAGATACACCAAGGACAGGGCGCCAATCTATCGCTAGGCAGGATAATGTTACAGAGCAAGCCAATTTTAAAAAGCTTATTTTTGTTTCAAAATGTAGGATTCAAGCCATTAATCAGTCATTTTCCTTCAATAACAAGTCCTTAATAGTATTCATTCAGTCCTGATTAAATTATTTCAATAATTTGATATAAAACAAATAAGGTAAATATCGCTATATGTCACATCGGGACTCTTCACACAAAATCTTAATTAAAAACCTCATGTGGCATATTTGTCACAAAAAGAAAAAAGTAATGTTCTGCTGAGGTTATTTGGCTGATTTAAATTTAGAAACGTATTTCTTTTTGTAGCATGAATAGCAAAAAGCTGTATATCATTCAAGGAGATGACAGTGAGTTTGAGAAATGTGAAGATAGCGCAGATGAAGACCCTGACTAATCCAAGCAGCAAAGACATTGAAAATAATGAGTATGGTGAGTCCTGTGATTCAGATGATGGTGAATTAAATGAGCAACCACAACCCAAGATTAATCTTGGGCAGCAGAGTACTGGTGTTAAAGGAAAAACACAGTTTTCTTGGAGAAGGCAACAATTTGAAACCCTCGAATGTACCTTAAAAGGTCAAAGTGTCACACCTCTAAATACTCCTCACACTCCTCTGGAATATTTCAGGAAGCTAATCACATCAGATATGCAGGTGACGTTGTGGTCAATTGTGTGAAACTCTTGCATCAAAACAACAGTGCCATTGGTTCTTGAGCATCTTCAGTGGCAGATCTACTTTGTAGGAACAATAAGAAGGAATCACTTGGCTGGGTGTCAGCTTGAGGATGAAAAAAGTCTTGCCAAGAGAGGTAGAAGGACTGAGTCAGAGTGAAAAAATAGGAAAGCATTGAAATTGTCAAGTGGTATGACAACAAATATGTTACCCATATCTCCTCTTACTGTGCCATAGAACCGCAGGACAAAGCTCAACACTGGAGCAAATAAGACAACGCTTTGGTGAAAGTCAACAGGCCACAAATTGAGTACAACATATACATGGGAGGGGTAGACCTCCTAGATGCATGTGTTGGTAGACAAAAGTACCACATGAGGTCATTTACCTGTTTTGGCAGACCATAATGCTGGTCATTGTAAATGCATGGCTGCTCTACCATTGTGACTGTAAACTACTTGGAGTCAACAAGCCAATAAAACAAAGGAACTTAATTCTTTTGGGCTCACAAAGGGGTTGACCATCACTGGAAGCCACATCGCCACCTCCACCACCAAAGAGAGTTGGAGTTCCTTAAGATGTTCGCTTGGACCAGGTTTTACACCTGTGAAATGCGTCAAGCATGGCTGCTGAAAACTATGCTAGATAAATGCAACCACGACTCTCTGTGTAAAATGTGATATACATCTTTGCTTCACGGAGGAAAGAAGTTGTTTCATTTGTTACCATTTAGGCTTGGCTAAACTGCCATAAGTGGTGCTAATAACAAATCAAACAAGATGCAGCTGACAAAAAACTGTTGATGTGTTTGTGCTTTTAATGCACTTTGGTTTTGACCAAAGGTAGTTTTCTGGTCACTATTTCATTTTTTTTAACAGTTCCAGGTTTTTCTGAAGAAAACCTCTGATATATAGCTGTGCACAAATTATGGTGTTATAAAGCATCTCTAATGAGGATTTTTTTTTGTTAAATCCAAGAGCTAAATTATTTTTATTGACACACTGTTGTGGGAATGATAATAAAAAGACACGTGTTACAAAGCAAGAATAGACTGTCAAGCAAATTCAATTTATATTGAGAATAACATTTACTTTTAACGCCTGATGTAAAATATCAGTCACATTTCAGATCTTTGACTTTAGGAGGTGTTTTTTTGAAAAAAATGTATGAAATATTTTCTTTTTGATCTGTTAATTCAGAATGATGACCCCCATAATTTTCCTCCAAGAAAAAATATGTGTGGGTTCTTATGGATTAATGTGGGGAACATGCCAAATTTTCAAAAGATGACAGTGGGGCTAACCAAAAGGATGAGATAAAAAATATTAAAAGGAAAAAAAGGAAAAGAAGAAACAAAAACCTGTAATGATGATTGCAACAACAAAAAACATGTGGAGAACATGCCAAACTTCCAAAGGTAGCTAACCAAAAGGATAAGCAAAAAAATGTAAAGGAAAAGAAGAAATGAAAAAGTAAAGTTGTTTGAAATTTAAAAAAATGCAAACTATGCTAATGTGGAGAATATGCCCAACTTCTAAAGGTTGACGGTGTCAAACCAAAAGGATAAGCAAAAACAATTAAAAAGAATGGAAAAAAAGATATAAAAACCTCTAAAGTTGTTTAAAAAATGTTAACTATGCTATTGTGGAGAAAATGCCAAACTTTCAAAGGTTAACAGTGGATAAAAAAAGGATAAGCAAAAACAATTAAAAAGAAGTTTAAAAAAAGAAATGAAAACCACTGAAGTTGTGTGAAATAAAAAAAAAATGTTACTATGCTGATGTGGAGAACATGCCAAATTTTCAAAAGTTGACAGTGGAGCTAACCAAAAGGATAAAGGTAAAAAAAATTAAAAGGAAAAAAAAGTAAAGAAGAAATAAAACCCTATAAAATTGTTTACAATTTAAAAAAATGCTAACTATGCTAATGTGGAGAACATGCCAAACTTCCAAAGGTTGACAGCTGCTAACCAAAAGGATAAGAAAAAACAATTAAAAAGAAGTTAATAAAAAGAAATGAAAACCGCTGAAGTGAAATTCCAAAAAATGCTAACTTTACTAATGTGGAGAACATGTCTAATTTCCAAAGTTTGACAGTGGCTAATCAAAAGTATAAGCAATAAAACTCAAAAGGAAAAGAAAAAAAAAGAAAAGAAAAAGGAAAAAACCTGTAAAGTTGTTTGAAATTTAAAATAATGCTAACTATGCTAGTGTGGAGAACATGCCAATCTACCAAGATTGGAAGATTGACTGTGGCTAAACAAAAGGATGAACAGCTCAAATAAAAAAGAACAAAAAGAAAACAAAAACTTGTAGAGATGTTTGCAATTCAAAAATATGCTAACTATACTAAATGTGGAGAACATGCCAAACTTCTAAAAAATATTAAAAGGAAAAAAATTATAAGTAGAAATAAAAACCTTTAAAGAATTTTGCGATTAAAAAAAACAACAACGCTCAAGTGGAGAACATGCCAAACATCCAAAGGTTGACAGTGGCTAATCAAAAGGATGAGCAAAAACGATTTAAAAGAAGTTTAAAAAAAGAAATGAAAACCACTAAAGTTGTTTGAAATTCAAAAAAATGTTAACTATGCTAATGTGGAGATCATGCCAAATTTCCAAAGGTTAACAGTGGATAAACAAAAGAATAAGCAAAAAGGATCTAAAGGACAAAAAGAAATAAAGAAATTAAAAAAAAAGTAAAGTTGTTGGAAATTCAAAAAAATTATAAAAATTATGATGTGTAGAACATATCAAACTTCCAAATGTTGACAGTCCAAACAAAGGGAACATGCCAAATTTCCAAAAGTGTCCGTGGGTCTAACCAAAATGCATAAAGCTTCACATGCATAAAAGCGTTAGAAATGCATAGATATAACATAAGCGTGAGAAGTACAGCAAAACTACTCAGTTTCGTGTCTAATGTGCGCAAATGCCTTTAAAACGGCAGAAATGTTCAATTATCAACAAAAAACTTAAGTTTACAAAAACCATGCTTAAATTAACACGGTCCATTACATTTACATTTAGTCATTTAGCAGACGCTTTTATCCAAAGCAACTTACAAATGAGAACATTACAAGTCAGAAGTTATGGAAAAAAACAACTACACTGTAAATTCATCAAACCTGATTGTTATTTGATGCTGCACCCCCCCCCTCCCTACAACAGGTATTTGTTAAAGAGATGTGTCTTCAGTAGTTTCTTAAAACTGTTTAGTGATTCTGCCTTACGGACAGAGTTGGGAAGATCATTCCACCATTTTGCAGTAGTAAACGCCACTGAGCGAGAATTAGCTCCTCGGTGAGGTGGAATCGCCAGGCGGCAATCATCGCTGGAGCGAAGTGAACGAGTCGGAGTGTATTTTGAAACGATAGGGTGAAGGTAGGAGGGGGAAGATCCAGAAATGGTTCTGTGGGCCAGTCAGTGACTTGTACTGAATGCGAGCAGCTACAGGGAACCATTGGAGGGAAATGAGTAATGGAGTGACATGAATTCGCATGGGCTGGTTAAACACAAGTCGGGCTGCAGAGTTTTGAATTAGTTGAAGAGGTCTGATTGTGGAAGCTGGGATACCAGCAAGTAGCGCATTACAATAATCAAGCCGGGATAGGACTAGGGCTTGAACAAGCAGTTGTGTGGCATGTTCAGTCAAGAAGGGTCTGATCTTCCTTATGTTGTAAAGAAGCAATTTTCAGGAACGGGCGGTTTTTATAACATGATCAGGGAGTTTAGGTGGGAGTCCGAATCGGTTGGAGAGATTGTGGACCCATCAATTTGGAAGGTCAGGTCGTGATGGATTGAGGGTTTAGCTGGGATAATGAGAAGCTCTGTTTTTTCTAAATTTAATTTGAGATGACGGGCCTTCATCCAAACAGATATGTCGGTGAGGCAGGCAGATACCCGATTTGAGATGGTGGTGTCGTCAGGGGCAAAAGAAAGATGAAGCTGAGTGTCATCAGCATAGCAGTGGTAAGAGAAACCATGCGCCTGGATGACTGTGCTCATTGATGTCATGTATAGTGAGAAGAGGAGATGATCAAGTACAGAGCCCTGAGGCACACCAGTGCGTACTTGGTGAGAGGCGTAATCGGGGCGGGGTTCAAATCCCAGGTCCACTGAAGTTACCAGTGTGGGTCCTTGAGCAAGACCCTTAACCCTCATTGCTCCAGGGATGTTGTGATTAACCCTGTGCTCACCTTGTAAGTCGCTTTGGATAAAAGCGTCTGCTAAATGACCCAATTTATTATTTATTTATTTTATTTAGTTAGAGATTTCCCCATTCCATGACACATTGAAGGTCATTCCTGTGAGATAGGATCAAAACTATTCAAGTGTCGTATCAGAAAAGCATAATTCAGATAGAGTGGACAGTAGAATCTGATGATTTACTGTATCAAAAGCTGCAGAAAGGTCTAGCAGAATGAGGACAGAGGATTGAGATTTGGCTTTGGCAGATTTAAGTGAGTCAATCACAGAGAGCAATGCTGTCTCCGTGGAGTGACCACATCTAAAACCGGACTGATTGGGATCAAGGAGATTAATCTGATTAAGAAATTTGGAGACCTGTGTGGATACCACCCGTTCAAGTGTTTTAGACAGGAAAGGTAAAAGAGAAACAGGTCTGTAGCTCTCGACCAAATTTGGGTTAAGCGTTTTTTGAGTAGGGGTTTCACTATGGCCTGTTTGAAACAATTTGAAAAAGTACCAGACATGAGAGAGGAGTTAATGCTGTGTATGAGTGCTGGTGTAATGGAGGAGGCGATGGATTGAAAAAGGTGGGATGGGATGGAATCAAGGTGGCAAGTAGTTGGGTTACTGGCAAGAAGAATTTTGCAGATGTCAGATTCTGCGACAGGGGAGAAGGAGGAGAGGGTTGGATGGCTGGATGTGTGAGATGTAATGTTGTGGAAATGGTGAGTATGAAAGAGTTTGCTGATGCCCTCGATCTTTTCTGTAAAAAAAAAAGGTTGCAAAGACATCAGCTGACAGAGAAGTGTTAGGAGGGGGAGAGGGAGGAGTTAGTAGAGAGTTGAAGTACTGAATAAGGTGCGGGCATCTGAGATGCATGTTACCTTGGACTGAAAGAACAAGGATTTAGCAGCAGTTACATCCTTCGAGAAAGTGGCAAGTGAGGACTGGTATGTTTCTAAATCTGAATACAGACCAGACTTACGCCATTTCCTTTCTGCGGACGAAGAGAAGTACGTTGCTTCCGAAGCGTCTCCATGAGCCAGGGACTAGACGGAGAACTGTGTGTTTTCCTGGTGGATTATGGACAGACCTGGTCAAGACATGAAGCCAAGGTGGAGCAGAATGTGCTTGATGCAGTGTTAGTGTTAAGGATTAAGAAGTTACTGATGCTAGGAAGGGCATCTGTAACCAAGTCAGCAAAGAGTGTGTTAGAGAGAGCGCTAAGATTATGACGTACCTGAGATGTTTTACTGATGATCACGGGAGGTGTGGAAGAGAGACAGAGAAGTGTATGAAGAAGTGGTCTGATTCATGAAGTGGAGTAATGTGTATGTCCGAAGAGAGACATGAGAGTGTCATGATAAGGTTGAGCTGGTTGCCAGCCGGTGGTTAGCTGAGGTGCGGAGTAGATGGAGGTCCAGGCTAGAGATAAGATCAAGAAACTCAGCGGTGTACGGACGGTCTAAGTGAATGTTTAAATCGCCGAGGACGACAAGAGTACAACCATCATCTGGGAGAGATGATAATAACATATCGAATTCCTCAACGAAGTTATGTAGTTGACCTTGGGGAAAACTACATTTAGTGATTGTTCCGGTTCAGTGATTGTCAGTGCATGAAATTCGAATGAGAAAGTGTTTGATAAAAGTGTAAGAGGAGAGAATTTCCATTTGTGGGTAATAAGCAAACCTGTACCACCTCCTCTTTTGCCGATACAAGGAGAGTGAGAGAAGATCTAATGCACAGATATGTTCATTTTTAACGCTTTGTGTTTTTAGGAACATCTTTACGTTACTGACGTAGTTTTGCTTTGAACTTCACGATTTGGTGTTTCTAAGGAATTTTTGCTCATGATAAAGTTCATTTATCTGCATCGCTGGGCTTCTCAAGTTCACGCTCTTTGGCATTTTATGACTTCACAAGCATAAAAGCTTTAGAAATGCACAGATACAACATAAGAGTGAGAAGTACAGCAGAACTACTTAATTTAAAGACTAATGTGCACAAATGCATTAAAAACGCCAGAAATGTTCAATTATCAAAAAACTTAAGTTTACAAAAACAATGCTTAAATGAAGTTGCAAGATGCTCCTAAATGCACATAATCACATCTACTGCACAGATATGTTCATTTTAGTTTTGCTTAAAACTTTTTTTTTTTTAAACTTTTGGTGATTTTAATGTATTCAAGTCGTTTCAAAGGCATTTTTACTCGTGATAAGTTGATTCATTGCTGGGCTTCTCAAGTTTACGCTATATTCTGTGCCTTTTATGACTTTGTAAGGCTTCACATGCATAAAAGCGTTAGAAATGCTAACCAAAAGGATAAGCGAAAAAAAAAAATAATAGGAAAAAAAGGAAAAGAAGAAATAATATTAAAATTTATTATTTTTTAAAAAATGCTATGCTAATGTGGAGAACATGCCAAACTTCCAAAGGTTGACAATGTCTAACCAAAAGGACAAGCAAAACAATTAAAAACGGGAAAAAAGACATAAAAACATGTTAAGTTGTTGGAAATTCCAAAAAATGAGAACTATGGTAATGTGGAGAACATACCAAACTTCAGAATTTTAACAGAAGCTTGCCAAAGAAAATAAGAGCGAAAAACAAAGAAAAAACAAAAACCTTTAAAGATGTATGCAATTTTAATTTTCATGTGTAGAACAATGCTCATGTGTAGAGCATGCCCAAACTTCCAAAGGTTGACAGTGGCTAACCAAAAGGATGAGCAAAAACAATTAAAAAGAAGTTTAAAAAAAGAAATGAAAACCACTAAAGTTGTTTGAAAAAAAAAAGTTAACTATGCTAATGTGGAGAACATTCCAAATTTCCTAAGGTTAACAGTGGATAACAAAAGAATAAGCAAAAAGGTTTTAAAGGACAAAAAGAAATAAAGAAATAAAAAAGTGATTTTTTTTTAAAATGACAAAAATGATAACGTGGAGAACATACCAAACTTCTAAATGTTGACAGAGTCCAAACAAACGGAACCTACCAAATTTCAAAAAGTTGTCAGTGGGTCTAACCAAAATGCATAAAGCTTCACATGCATAAAAGCGTCAGAAATGCAGCAGAACTACTTAATTTAAAGACTAATGTGCACAAATGCCTTAAAAACGCCAGAAATCTTCAATTCCAATCAAAAAACTTAACTTTACAAAAACAATGCTTAAATAAAGTTAACATGGTCCTAAATGCACATAATCGCATCTACTGCACAGATATGTTTATTTTAAGAGCTTTGTACATTTAGGAACATCTTCACGTTACAGACGTAGTTTTGCTTAAAACTTCATGTTTTTGGTGATTTTAATGTATTCAAGCTGTTTCAATGGCATTTTTACTCATGATAGGTTAATTTAGGCCGCATCAATGGGCTTCTCAAGTTTACGCTACATTCTGTGGGTTTTATGACTTCACATGCATAAAAGCATTAGAAATGCACAGATACTGTATAACATAATGGTGAGAAATACAGCAGAAGTACTTAATTTAAGGACTAATATGCACATATGCATTAAAAACATCAGAAAAGTTAAATTATTATCAAAAGAGTTAAATGCACAGACATGTTTATTTTATTCACTTTGTGCATTTAGGAACATCTTCACGTTACTGACGTAGTTTTGCCGTAAGCTTCAGGTTTTTGGTGATGTTAATGTATTTAAGTCATTTCAAAGGCATTTTTACTCATGATATGTTCATTTATCACTGGGCTTCTCAAGTTTACACTATATTCTGTGCGTTTTATGACTTTGTAAGGCTTCACATGCATAAAAGTGTTAGAAATGCTAACCAAAACAATAAGCAAAAAAGAATTTATAGGAAAAAAAGGAAAAGAAGAAATAAAAACCAGTGAAGTCGTTGAAAAATTAAAAAAAAAATGCTAACTACGCTAATGAGGAGAACATGCAAAACTTCCAAAGATTGACAGTGGCTAGCCAAAAGGATGAGCAAAAACAATAAAAAGTAATTAAGAAGTTAAAAAAAAAAAAAAATGAAAACCTCTATAGTTGTTTGAAATTCAAACAAACGGAACATGCCAAATTACAAGTTTGACAGTGGCTCCTCAAAAGGAAAAGAAAAGAAAAAAAAAACCTGTAATAAACAAAAGAATAAGCAAAAAGGATTTAAAGGACAAAAAGAAATAAAGTAATAAAAAACAGTGAAGTTGTTGGAATTAAAAAAAAAAAAAGATAATGATAATGTGGAGAACATAAAAAAAACTTTCAAACAAATGGAACATGCCAAATTTCCAAAGTGGCTACTCAAAAGGAAAAGAAAAGAAAAGAAAAAAACCTGTAATGTGTTTGAAATTTAAAATAATGCTAACTATGCTAATGCGGAGAACATGACAAATTCCCTAAGGTTAACAGTGGCTAACTAAAATGATGAGCAAAAACAATTAAAAAGAAGTTTAAAAAAAAGAAATGAAAACCGGCGGCACAGTGGCTTAGTGGTTAGCACGTTCACCTCTAAGCACTAGGGATTCACGGTTCGAATCCCCATCTGGGTGGAGTTTCCATGTTTCCATGTCCGTGGAAATCCTCTGGATTCTCCGGTTTCCTCCCACAGTCCAAAAACATGGATCAAGTCATTTGAGTTCTCCAAATTGCCCCATATAGAGTGTGTCTGTGTGAGTGAGTGTGTACCCAGCGATAGATTGGCGCCCTGTCCTGGGTGTATCTGCCTAGTGCCTGAAACATTCTCCCCTGGATGGGCATTGAGAACTCCCCCGCGACCCTAATATAGGATAAAGCGGAAGATAATGGATGGATGGAAATGAAAACCTCTAAAGTTGTTTGTAATTCAAAAATATGTTAACTATGCTAATGTGGAGAACATGCCAAACTTCCAAAGGTTAACAGAGGACAAACAAAAGTATAAGAAAAAAAAATTTAAAGGACAAAAAGAAAGAAAGAAAGAAAAACCTGTAAAGTTGTTGTAATTTCAAATTATCACTATGCTATTGTGGCGAACACACCAAACTTAAATTTTTGAACAAAAGCTTACCAAAAGGATGAGCAAAAGGAAAACGCTGCCCCTTTGTTTACAATCGCACGCGCGCCAGCGCAGCAGGAAGAAGCGCAAGCGAGGCAGACAGGACAAGGAAAAGGTACTTCAACCCTTCTCTTCCGAGCATACTACTTGCTAACTTTCAATCGCTGGAGAATAAGTTGGATGAGCTGAATGCCCGGTTTAAGTTCCAGCGCGACATCCTTCGCTTGACGTTCCAGACAACAGCGTAACACCGGCTGGGTTCTCCATCCACCGCCAGGACCGAACACAGGACTCCGGTAAGAGCAGGTGAGGCAGAGTGTGTGTTATGGTGAACTCGCGATGGGGATCTGATGTATCAGTTATATCCAGCCACTGCTCTCCAGAGATTGAATTCATCACAGTCAAAGTTCGACCTTTAGCTCAATCATTTTGACTACAGTATACATCCCCCCTCAAGCAGACAAGACCCGTGCACTAAAGCTGCTATACAATAACATCAATGGACTTAAGAACATACATCCAGAGGCTGTTTTTATTGTGGTGGGGGATTTTAACAGGGCCAACCTGAAATCAGTTCTGCCCAAAAACCACCAGCACATTAAATTCCCCACCAGAGGAGAACAAATCCTGGACATGTGTTACACGCCCATCAAGGACAGTTACAAAGCCCTCCCCCACCCAGCCTTCGGTAAAGCAGATCACACCTCCATTCTTCTCCTGTCTGCATACAGACAAAAGCTTAAACAGACAGCTCCAGTCCACAGAATAGTCTATCAATGGAGTGAGGAAGCCATCGTCACACTTCAGGACTGTTTTGATTCCACTGACTGGCAGATGTTTGGTGAAGCAGCAGGCACGGACATCAATGAACTCACAGACTCATCACAAGCTACATAAGAAAGTGCACTGATTACATTGTCCCCAAAATCAATGTCAAAACATTTCCTAACCAGAAACCATGGATCACCGCTGAGGTTCGGGCAAAACTCAGAGCTCGGACCGCTGCCTACAACTCTGGAGATCCAGCAAGCTACAAGTTTGCCAGATATGACCTCCAGAGGACCATCAAACTGGCCAAACAAAGTGACTACAAAGGCAGTACGAGCTGTGACATGGGGTTGCCCTCCTCACTAGCTAATGAGCTAAATGCTCATTACGCTCGTTTTGAGGCAAACAACTCCTCCCCTGCTGCTAAACTCCCAGTAGATCAGGAGAGCTACTCCCTCACCATCTCCACGTCTGAGGTCATTAGATGCTTCAAATCCATCAACCCACGCAAAGCACCTGGTCCTGATGGTGTCCACAGTCGGTTTCTTAGAGCATGTGCCAGCCAGCTTGCTGGGGTCTTTACTGACATTTTCACCCTCTCTCTGAGTCTGTCAGTGGTTCCCACATGCTTTAAGAGAATGACGATTGTCCCGGTTCCGAAGACATCAGCCATCTCCTGCCTGAATGACTACCGACCCGTCGCACTCACATCAGCAGCTATGAAGTGCTTTGAGCGGCTAGTCAAGTCACACATCTGCTCCACACTACCCACCACCATGGACCCTCAACAATTCGCATACTGTCCCAACAGATCCACAGACGACGCCATCGCACTGACCGTTCACACTGCACTCACACACCTGGACAGAAAGAACACTTATGTTAGAATGCTGTTCCTAGATTATAGATCAGCATTCAACACCATCATCCCCGCCAAACTCATTCCGAAACTCTTAGACCTGGGCTAAAACACACATCTCTGCAACTGGATACTGGACTTCCTGACGAGCAGACCCCAGGTAGTGAGAGTAGGAAACAGCATTTCCTCCACTCTGAGCACTGGGGCCCCTCAGGGGTGTGTACTAAGCCCCCTCCTGTACTCCCTGTACACACATGACTGTGCTGCCAGACACACGTCAAACATATTCTTCAAGTTTGCTGACGACACGACAGTCCTAGGCCATATCACCGACGGCGATGAGAAGGCCTACAGAGACGAGATCTGCGCTCTGGCACAGTGGAGCTCTGACAACCACCTCTGTCTCAATGTCAGCAAAACCAAGGAGATCATCGTGGACTACAAGAAGCAGCAGAAGGGGATTCATGCTCCTCTCTACATCAATGGAGCCGCAGTGGAAAGAGTCAGCAGTGTGAGGTTTCTTGATGTTAACCTCGCTGAAGACCTCACCTGGTCCCATCACATCAGCACTGCTGTGAAAACTGCACGTCAGCGCCTCTTCTTCCTGGAGAGGCTTAAGAAATTCGGTCCCCAACCCCTTATCCTCACCCACTTCTACAGGTGCACCATTGAGAGCATCCTCACAGGCTGCATCACCGTCTGGTACGGTAGCTGCTCCACCTGTGACCACAAGGCCCTGAAGAGGGTGGTGAGGACAGCCGAGTCCATAATCGGGAATAAACTCCCTGCTCTTGTGGACATCTACCAGACCCTACGAAGGAAGATTTGTAGGATCCAGCTGGACAGCAGTCATCCAGCACATGGACTGTTCACCTTACTGCCATCAGGCAGAAGGTACCGAAGCTTCCCGGCCAAAACAACCCGGCTTATGAACAGTTTTTACCCGCAAGCCATCAGGCTACTAAGCAAAATGAACAGTTAAAACCTCCCACACTCCAGATTTTTACTATGTCACTTTACACCAGTCAATTTAAATTATATATATATATATATATATATATATATATATATATATATATATATATATATCATGGTGCATACATATGTAAATATTGTGTATTTCATTTTATATTCTATGTACAGTTATATCCTGATGCCTCAGCTTGAAGTTGTTGGAAATTCCAAAAAATGAGAACTATGGTAATGTGGAGAACATACCAAACTTCAGAATCTTAACAGAAGCTGGCCAAAGGTTAAGAGCGAAAAACAAAGAAAAAACAAAAACCTTTAAAGATGTGTTTGCAATTAAAAAAATGGCCAAACATGCCAAACTTCCAAAGGTTGACAGTAGCTAACCAAAAGGATGAGCAAAAACAATTAAAAAGAAGTTTAAAAAAAAGAATGAAAACCAAACTTTAATTTTTGAACAGAAGCTTACCAAAGGATGAACAACTAACCAAAAGGATGAGCCAAAACAATTAAAAATAATGGGAAAAAAAAGAAACAAAAACCTATAAAGTTGTTTGAAATTCAAAAAAATGTTAACTATGCTGATGTGGAGAACATGCCAAAGATTCCAAGATGTCTGTGTGCCTGACTGGCTAATGTTACATCCATCCATCGATTATCTTCTGCTTCATCCTCTATTAGGGTTCCCCAATGCCCATCCAGGGAATAACAATCTCGGGCGCTGGGCAGATACACCCAGGACAGGGCGTCAATCTATCGATGGGCAGGCTAATGTTACAGTGGAAGCCAATTTTAAAAAGCTTATTTTTGTTTCAAAATGTAAGATTCAAGCCATTTATCAGTCGATTTCCTTCAATAACAAGTCCTTAATAGTATTCATTCAGTCCTGATTAAATTATTTAAATAAATTGATATATAACAAATGAGGTAAATATCGCTGTGTCACATCGGGACTTTACACATAAAATCTTAATTAAAAACCTCATGTGGCATATTTGTCACAAAAAGAAAAGAGTAATGTTCTGCTAAGGTTATTTGGCTGATTTCATTCATTCATTCATTATCTCCCGCTTCATCCTCTATTAGGGTCGCGGTGGGGTTCCCCATGCCCATCCAGGGGAGAACGTCTCAGGCGCTGGGCAGATAAACCCAGGACAGGGTGCCAATCCATCGCTGGGCACATACTCACTCACACAGACACACTATGTATGGGGCAATTTTGAGAATTCAATTGACTTCATCCATGTTTTTGGGCTGTGGGAGGAAACCGGAGAACCCGGAGGAAACCCACGCAGACACGGGGAGAACATGGAAACTCAACCCAGATGGGGATTCGAACCGGAAAACCCTAGCGCTGAGAGGCGAACGTGCTAACCACTAAGCCACCGTGCCGCCCATTTGGCTGATTTAAATTCAGAAACTTATTTCTTTTTGTAGCATGAATAGCAAAAAGCTGTAAATTATTCAAGGAGATGACAGTGAGTTCAAGAAATGTGAAGATAGCTCAGATGAAGACCCTGATTAATCCAAGTAGCAAAGACATTGAAAATAATGAGTCTAGTGAGTCCTGTGATTCAGATGATGGTGAATTAAATGAGCAACCACAACCCAAGATGAATCTTGGGCAGCAGAGTACTGGTGTTAAAGGAAAAAGAAGGCAACAATTTGAAGCCCCCGAATGTACCTTTAAAGGTCAAAGTGTCACACCTCCAAATATTCCTCACACTCCTCTGGAATATTTCAGGAAGTTAATCACATCAGATATGCAGGTGACGTTGTGGTCAATTGTGTGAAACTATTGCATCAAACCAAAACTACAAAGTGTTTGCAGACAACTTTTTTACTTCAGTGCCATTGGTTCTTGAGCATCTTCAGTGGCAGATCTACTTTGTAGGAACAATCAGAAGGATTGCTGGGTGTCAGCTTGAGGATGAGAAAATGATGAGGATGAGGTCTTGCCAAGAGAGGTAGAAGGACTGAGTCAGAGTGAAAAAATAGGAAAGCATTGAAATTATCAAGTGTTATGACAACAAATATGTTACCCATATCTCCTCTTACTGTGCCATAGAACCGCAGGACAAAGCTCAACGATGGAGCAAATAAGACAAAGCTTTTGTGAAAGTCAACAGGACACAAATTGTGAAGGAGTACAACACATACATGGGAGGGGTAGACCTCCTAGATGCATGTGTTGGTAGACATAAGTACCACATGAGGTCACGGAGGTGGTACCTTTATCTGTTTTGGCAGACCCTAATGCTGTTCATTGTAAATGCATGGCTGCTCTAACATTGTGACTGTAAACTACTTGGAGTCAACAAGCCAACAAAACAAAGGAACTTCAAGGCAAAGGTGGCATCAAGCTTAATTCTTTTGGGCTCACAAAGAGGTCGACCATCATTGGAAGCCACATCTCCACCTCCATCACCAAAGAGAGTTGGAGTTTCTGAAGACGTTTGCTTGGACCAGGTTTCACACTGGCCTGTGAAATGTGTCAAGCATGGTCACTGTAAACTATGCTAGATAAATGCAACCACGACTTTGTGATATGTGTTATACATCTTTGCTTCACGGAGGAAAGAAGTTGTTTCAATTGTTACCGTTTAGCCTAGGTCAAACTGCCATAAGTGGTGCTAATAACAGTTCAACAAGATGCAGCTGACAAAAAACTGTTGATGTGTTTGTGCTTATAATGCACTTTGGTTTTGACCAAAGGTAGTTTTCTGGTCACTATTTCACTATTTACAGTTTTTTTTTAACAGTTCCAGGTTTTTTTTGAAGAAAACCTCTGATATATAGCTGTGCACAAATTTTGGTGTTGTAAAGCATCTTTAATTATTTTTATTTTTTTGTTAAATCCAAGAGCTAAATTATTTTTATTGACCCACTGTTGTGGGAATGATAATAAAAAAAAAAAAAAAAAAAAAAAAAAAAAAAAAAAATATATATATATATATATATATATATATATATATATATATATATATATATATATATATATATATATATATATATATATATATATATATATATATATATTTTTTTTATATCTCATATATATATATATATATATATATATATATATATATATATATATATATATATATATATATATATCTCCATTCATCCATTATCTTCAGCTTTATCCTATATTAGGGTCGGGGGTTCCCCATGCCCATCCAGGGGAGAGTGTTTCGGGCGCAGGGCAGATACACCCAGGACAGGGCGCCAATCTATCACTGGGTACACACTCACTCACACAGACACGCACACATGCACACTCTACTATATGGGGCAATTTTGGAGAACTCAATTCACTTGATCCATGTTTTTGGACTGTGGGAGGAAACCGGAGAACCCGGAGGAAACCCACGCGGACACGGGGAGAACATGGATACTCCACCCAGAATCCCTGGCGCTGAGAGGCGAACATGCTAACCACTTAGTCACAGTGCCGCCCTATATATATATATATATATATATATATATATATATATATATATATATA